>JAAAKL020013655.1:0-12348 GCA_010016065.2 Carybdea cf. marsupialis auct. non (Linnaeus, 1758) | reverse complement strand
AATGAATGTTCATTGTTGTTAATTTTTTTTGACGGAAAACAGCTTGTAACCATCAATTTTCATTCAATTTTATTGTTTTCACCCGCATGCAAGGTGCTCGAATTTAAGTCCCCGCGATTACATCAATTTTGGGTCCACTAATTTAAAACGCGCAAATTCAAGTCAGGGCGAAATATAGTACTACGCGAATTTTAATACACTTAAGATAATCAAAACAAACGAATTTATTTTAACTACTGTAGTGTAATACTCCTCTCTGAAATCACCGAAACATAGTGCAAAGGAAATGAAATTGAAAAGACAAGAAATGTAGGATGTAAATAACGCATTACAAGGGAATTAAATTTATTTTCTCCTTTTTATTCATAATACACAGTGTATATTCATAAACGGTATATTTAATGCCTATTTGGATCTGTCTTGAGTTTAAGCATCTGTTATTTATAATGGGGTAGTTTTGGTCATCGGTTAGACTATCATATACAAGGAATTGGTACGGATGCTTCGAACCATGATCATTGCAAGCTGTTCCAAATATGCTTGCGATTCTTCTCTGATAAACCTCCTGAGGTGATTCTGGATATTTACAAGAATCCATTTGAAGATTAATCAAGCATCTTTGCCAAGGCCTTTTCGTGGTATAACATTGATTCGAGTCTCTTGACCTTTTATCGGGCAGACAACTCGTCACTGAACAATTACATCAACTACTCAGTGTTTAAATTTTTGAAAAGACAGTTTGAATTCGATGAAAGCTAATTGCCATGATTTGCCTGCTGCATGAATATGATACAGATGCATTTAAAGCATGCATCTTTGGCAATGAAAATGCTGTTTTAAATATTTATGCAGAGTTTTCAGTTACACCCAATAATGTAGTAAAGTAGAAAATAAGTTTGAGGAGACTGACTTGTAATTGCGGACTATGGTCAGACATGCTGTTATAGGGTGGCTTACTCTCTTTCAAACACTTTCAGCTTCTCTAGAAAACTTCCTTAAGTCATAGGTCTTGTCTCGCGGGGAAGGTCTTATTTGCTGTGAAAATTATTTGGAAATCAGAAGGGCGAAATTGCTTTGGATGACACGTCAACGGTGACTTGACTTGAATATTGTCCACTTCTTAATGTCAGATTTCCAAAGATTTTACTTGCATTGCAGTCAGATAATATATTGGATAGCTTTCTCTATTTCATCATTATTAATCTGAAAATCAGTCTTTGTTGAGAGATAACAGATGGATATCTCAGGATGAAGCTAAATTCCTTCAAGGCACATTACCGAAGTTTGAAAGTTCCCCACTCAAAAAATGGACTCTAATATTCAGGGAAAGGGTTTCTTTTCGTTGGAAGATCTCTTCAAATATTTACTAGAATATCTATGAGCAATGCATTTTTAAGCAAGTGTTTTCAGTCTTGTCAAAATTGTTGACTGATGGCGTCTCTTCCATGATAGCGGCCTTTGACTTCTACGGATTTGATGACTAGATCAAAGAGGACGTGGAGAAGTGTTTCGGCGCTGTTACCCCACGCGTAGTTTATGCCAGTAAGAAAGCCGTGTGCCTTCCACGAATTGCAGCACCGTTGTCTATTCATTTTCTTGCCAGTATGAGGCTGGCTATGTCGGACGCACGACTTTGAGGTCAGTTGACAGAATCAAGCAGCATTTTCCATCCTATATTCGCCAAGCATCAACTCCTACAAGGAAACAGCCATCTCGGATTTCTAAAGCCAAAAGCACTAGACTTGTGTAATCACAACATATCGAGAATCCACAGAGAAGACATAGCTATGTCTTGTCTGTGCGAGAACCTAATATCGCTCGTCGAAGCACAATAGAATCTTTTGTCCTCGTTCTCATGTTTCTAATTCATGCGTTATATGATCTGGGGTGTAATGGGGAAGCATACTGTTTTCTTTACAGAGTGCATTGAACTTGAGACCCAGTTTTACTTTCTATCATTGGATAGCGACTCTCTCCAATTTTCTGAAATGGTGAAGTACGATAATAAATACCATACTGTTGCATAATATACTTGCGTTTCGCACAACGTGTCGTCATACGCTGTTTCCATTCTCAAGTGAAGAAAATGAGTTTAGGCTACAGATCAGTTATGAAACAGGAGTCCAAGATTGTAAAAATTCACTAACGGATTCATGCAAATGACAATGGACTAGATGCTTACGTGATTAGGTATTGAAATGAAAAGGTTATTTAGAATTAGGGCCGTGAATAAGATGGGAGAGTGGGATTATCGGATAAAAGATAAGCTTCAATTAAAATGACTTCTAAAAGCCATAAACGTCTTAAATTGATATGTTTTGCAGAAGATATTAAAAATAAATAAGTGAACAAACAAATAAATGAATAAATACATGAATAAATGTAGAAATATTGAATTGGGTGGGGAAGAGATAGTGTGTAAACAAGAACAACTACATTGCCGGGTTTCTGGCAATAGAAGAGTAATCTTTGAAAACAAAACAAAAGAGGCTGTTTCATAGACCAAAACTAGCCCAATCTTCTAGATCGGACACAACTGAAGGTTCGTGTTGCCTACACGGCATGGTAATATGGCAGCCTTATCATCTTCGCACATGTTATATGGAAAGGTTGTCAGACACTATAATCTCACCATGACTGATGCTGGATTTGGTGCGTTAAAAGCACGGTAGACTAAGGAGGTACGTACACCTTTTAATTAGAAACTATGAATGACCCATCTGGTTTACTAATGTGCTTGTGTGAGTATGTGTTTACATAATTTTTGCTACTGACGTGACGGCGAATACCAAGTCTATATGTCAATATGATATATGGTAGTTATACAATATGTGGGATCCCACAAGTACTCTATTGGTTGAAGTGACCCTACCACAAGTTGAGGGTTAGCAATCTTTGCTAGTCGAAGGTGATTGTAGCGGTGGTGAAAATCTGATTAAATTTATATTATGGGCCTCGTGTCATTTCAGTTAGGCCTATATGTATGAGCTGAGCTCATGAGAGTTAGATGCAACAATCAGTGATCTTTAGATACTTCTCAAAATAGTTAATTAAAGGTACGAAGTGTAAATATGCTAGGCTTAATGAAGTCTCCCTAATATAGATATGTGAATGAAATGCACAATAGTTTTTGTGTACACCATAGGCATAGCCTACAATCGTTCTGATTCTCGATCTCATCGAGCTCAGGCCAAGGCACAATTTAGCATTATCTGGCCTGGAGAGCCTTTTTGAGATATGGCAGTGTAATGAGCTGCATGAAAATTGGTTGACAGTTCTTGACATAAAATAGAAATTGACAGCACGTTCATGATTTTTGACACCCCAATATTTTTGTCTTCGAATTCCATAGCCTACTAATGAAAAGAAAATTAACAATACTTTTGCATATCTGAATTCCAGTATATGTACCTGATTTCTGCAACTGCAGGTGACTTGAAATTTGTGCAATATTTGGAAACTGTGTATTTATTTGTTTTAACTGTGATCAGTTCATACATCTGAACTGGAGAGGTACAATTCAGAAAGTCAACCTCCTTCTTATTACTATTGTGCCAGTGACTATTTCGCTCCATGCATCAAAATCACTGTCTTAACCACCTTACCATGAAGTGACATCCTGATATTCTTGGCAAGTCAAACACCACCCCAGACTCATTTTGTTTTCCATTCAATTATTAAAATAGAAAATGGTACTTCTTCGTCATCTTACTAATCAAACAAATTATACATCTCTTGCTTCATTTCAAAATTTTGACAACTTTCCAACAATGCTAATTATTAGCCAGAGCACAATGTCAATCTTCTGGTGCTGTTTCTTAATATTTTACTGCCAGTTCCTATTACATGGAGGTGTTCAAGACCTTACCCAGCTTAGGTAACATGATAGCTTCATTGCTTTGTAAAACAAAATTCCCTTCATTAAGTAAAGCAGGTTGGACAGAGATTGTTGGAACTGTAGTGGCTAAAATCAAGACTACATAAATATTCAGTAACAACTTTAGTTGAAAAGTGATATTTCACACACCACTAGCCTTACTACTATGCTTTAATTGGGTTTTTCAGCTTAATTCATTTTGGACTGCATGACAAAATATGTGTTTTTTTATTCTATTGTCATGACAAACCAGAAAATCATGTCTGACATGTTATGCTGGGGAACAGTTGCACGTAACATATATAGACAAATTTTGATTTTAATATTGCTTCTACATAGCAACATTGTGCAATCCATCAAATTTGGCCTGGGTATATTATCAGGTGTGATTGTTTAAATTATTAGGGGGAAATTCAAGATAGCTGTGATCGCTTTACTCACAATTGTTCACTGTTCCAAGGAAGGGTTTTTGTACCATTGCTCAGACCCAGTATCTTCCACCACTGTGCTCATACGCTATAGCCATAAGAGGCTTGTTTTAGTGCTGTTGTAATAAAAACACATGTATATAACATTTTTAGTCAATGTGACTTCTCTTACTCTTTAATCCTTGTTGTACAGTTTCCATTGAGTTTCAGATTCTTTATTATTATCCATACTATTCATAGACACAAAAATTGTGAATAAATGATGCAGTACTATGCTAAGGAGGTATCAAGACAACATCATATATCTATTTTGTAATCAAGGTTCATTGTGCCTTTTATGATTTTTATTATCTTTTTGTGTCCTGCTTAGGATAGTTAAAAGATTTAGAACATGGCTGAAGATACGAAAGTTGAAGGCAAAATTTCAAATACCAATGTGGCTCCCACCAAAAAGGATGAAAAGGCCAAAAAGGCACAGAGGTATTTTGCTCCAAATAGGGGTAAAGTTACAAAGAAAACCAAGAAGGAAATTGTTATAGATCCAAATAAAATAAAGAAGTTTTCTAGAGGGCCTGGAATAAATCCAAAGGTGAGTATGGGTGCCATCACACAGGTACTGTCTATGTATAACTGTATCTTTGCAATCCCTTATATACTCAAGAGTGTTTGTTCATTTTAATAGTGTTGTGATTTCCCTTGTTGTTTGTCTTCCCCCTCCTCCAAGTTGTTGGTTATACTGTATATCTGGCAGACCATGTTAATTGATCTAAAATACAGCACAGGCACAAGTGATATTTATTTACGATTCCTACAAGTTCAGGTATCATATCTGCCCATGAATCAAAAGTAGCAAATGTACTAGAGGTATTCATGGAGGAATTCTGTCTCAAAGGAGGAAAGGGGTTGGTGAGTTGATCCAGATTATTTCTTTGATAGGGAAGACTATCATTGAAGGAAACCACAGGCACAACCTTTTGTGACACCAGATATATACCAAAGGTGTTCATTTGTGTCTCTGGTAAAAATTCAAAAAGACACAGATGAGAAGGATAAAGATGAACTAGAAAAACACGAACAAGGCAAAATATATTAAGCATGAGAAAGTTAATTGCCTCCTAGCAGGCATGCACTTTCTCAGCTAAAAGAATATTGGTGTTCATGCCTACTTTTTGCAATAGCTATTTCACCATGACACTTGCTTGCAACCAGTCACCAATTGTGAAGCCTAGTACAGGGTTATGGTCTAGGGAGATTACACAGTGAAGTGGGGTGTTGAATTAGACTTCTATCATATGATAAGCGAAGGGAATACACCCATTACTTAGCTTAGTACTTGATTTTGTAGCTGATAAAATGAAGCTAATAACACCAAATCATCAATATGATTTGTCAGCAGAAATTTGTTATAGTATCTCCATTTGAGTATTTACTTAGGTAATAGCTTAAAAACTTATGTAGTACTTATGTATTTACACAAGTGATTTAAGCTGCCAAGGTCAGTCTGGCCACATGGGGCCTAGGATTAATTTCAGTGATCAGATAGATGTAAAGGTGTTAGCTGGCGTAGGCTAGACAGCAATTGATTAAATCACTAGTACATTGGTATGGCAAGTTAGAGCAATACTACTGAAACGCAGATTTTCAAACCATATGCTGTACAGATAAAGGTATTTTTATTGTTCTACTGTGTGCAGCTGTTCTATGCCATTAGTCATTTTTCTATCTAATTGTATAAACTTGTAATTAAGTATGAGATAGCAAGATAGCAAGAACCACCAATATGGAAAAAGGACTACTCTGCTTTTTGAGGTCATACCTGCATGCATTCTTGTAATAAATTCTTGCCTGATGTTTCTGCTGTTTATGAAATATAATGCTACAATGATCAAGGCAATTGTCACTATTGTATATGCTTTTAAAGCTCTAAATCAGATTTGAAGCAAATTTTTAATTATTTCATTTATGTCACTAGAACCAAAAATCTTCAGAGTTAATGAAAAGGACTTCTTTTTTTTAGTAGGCGTAGTACCATATAAGGCTAACAATAGCCAATAATTGTGTGGACTAGAATAGAGGTAGACAATATAGATAGTAAGAGAGATAGGGAAAGGGGCAACTAACATAAAAGAGAGGAATTCACGTTTGACTTAAAAGCATCTAAGTTATAGGAAGAGGAAAAACAGTCAAATGAAAGAGAGTTCCGCAGTTTAGCAGTTCGTGGAAAGAAACTAGTCCCATAGAAAGACTTCTTGACACAGGGGACAACAACTGCACGAAAATGAAGATTCTGAGAAAACTGGGTCACCCGAGATGGAACAAACCAGGCTGGAACCAATGACAACACTTCATTGGAACACTTCCCATGGTAGTATCTGTAGAAAAGGCTAAGACTGGCCACATTTTGCCAATGGGATAGAGTTTGAAGGGTGGCAGTAAGGGTTGGGCTGACCAAATTGCAGCTCCTCCCCAAATATGGCTACAGTACTCCATGCAGGGTTGAATAGTGGACTTATAAAGGTACAGAATGGCCTCGGGAGTTAGGTAAGATTTGGCACAAAAGAGCGAACCAATTTTTCTAGATGCAGACTTAGCAACAGAATGGATGTAAGAGTGCCAACATAGGTCAAGATGCACATCCTCAAGAGGAGAAATTTCTGTAGGACCTACATCAGTACCACAATCCAGGAATATGGGAGGGAGATGCGGCTTCCACTTCCTATTAATAGATGTTAGCTTAGCTTTTTCTGAATTAAAGGAAACCAGCCACTTCCTACCCCGTTCCTCAACAGCACGAAGATCTGTCTCTAACGTGGAAGTGAGTTCAATTTGTTCGAACTGATTTGCGTTGTGGTGGATTCCGGGGTAAAGGGTAGTATCATCAGTGAAGATATTGATAAACTGAAGTACTTTGCCTGGAAGGTCATTGATGAAGAGTAGGAAAAGAATAGGACCAATGATAGAACCTTTGGGAACAACAGCATTAATGGGATACTCTGAGGAGGTAACTCCATCCAATTTGACAAGCATTGTCCTACCGGAGAGAAATCACTGTCTGATACTAAAGACCTTTCCACTAACACCATAGGAGGAAAGCTTATGGAGCGAGCCAGCATGCCAGACCTTGTCAAATGCCTTTGAAATATCAAGAGAAATAGCTCGTCCTTCACCAGCCCTGTCCATAAACTGATATAGGCACTCTGTGATTACAGTCAGGAGATCACCAGTTGACCAAGTGTATCTGAACATCTTGACATAATTTTTCTCTGTCCTGTTTGTATCCAAGAAAACTTTGGAGTTACACTCTTCGGGCTTGGTTTGTGCAACCAGACTTGTAGAAGGGATGAGAAAAGCATTCAACAAGTGAGTCTACCCAGCATTCTGGTTTCTTGTTTTCAAAAGGCTATCTCTTGCTATCCATAATTTGGGAAAGAATAGAACTAACCATTTGCTTTGGCAAGTAATGGTTTGATTCAGTCTTATTATCTACTAAACCTCAGGCTCATTAAGGGAAGCCATGTATCAATGATCTTCTATTTACTGGTATTAGTTTTGGTACTTGTACTTGGTTTTGAGTTTGTAATACTTTGTAAAGTAACTAGTTTTGTACGTCAGTTTAGTTGAGAAAGATCCAGCAGAGGGGAGGGGCAAGTTATAATAGTGCAGAACATATTTAATATGCTTTGTATTTATGTTTGCAATATTTTTACAGAAAATAAAGAAAAAGAAATTCAAGAACCAGATAGCACAATCAGAAAGAAACATTCAACAGGCTACGAAGCAAGCAGCAAGAACAGAACTTTTGTTATCAGAAACACATGGGTAATTACAATCTTGTGTTTTTATGAGTTGATTTGATAGCTTTTGGCACATTTGGGAAAGGCTGAGACCAAATATGTATGTGGAAAGACATCATAATTGTAATAATAAAATGCATCTGTTTCATATTACAGTAACTTATGACAAAGGTTCCATCCCTCCATGCCCCCCACTCCCTCTATCATTTCTCCAATTTTAATGCTTTTCAAGATATTGTCTCGGAAACCATAGCTGTAAAGTAGAGAGTTTTGATATTGATTTTTTCAGGAAGTTACTTAAACTAAAACATAGATTATTTCATTCCATATCTATGTCTTTTGGGTGGAAATGGACCATAGTATTCTATATCCAGCCTTACATGGTCCATTATCAGCTGTTTTTTATCTGCCCTAGTCTTTGTAATTCAAGGATATTTATACAAATTCTGAAAAAAAATTGTTGACCAATTCAAGAGGGATAGATTTCGACTTGTTTCATGTAGTGGTGAATACCTATGCAATTTTTTGTGTAATTTTTGATGCTATTGTTATCGACATTCTGTTTTACAGAATATTAGAGGCTGAAGGAATTGAAAGAACATACAAATTTAGCCAGAGGGATATAAAGAATGAGCTTGACATTCAAAGTGCTGAAAAGGTTATACCTCTTTGTCAATCTATTTATGTTGAATAGTTACCAAGCTATCCAGCTTGTGAATGTATTGTTTTTAGAGACACTTTCTTTGTTATCTTCCAATTAGATGAGCTTTGGAGATTTTTTAGCATTTTTAATTGTGAGTTGAAACAAGGTCCAAATGGCGACAAAAAGTAACCAGAGAAAAGTTATGAAGTGGTATATGTAAGAACACAGAGAGAAATCGGGAAAGAAAGAAAGAACAAGAAAGGGAGGAAAGTAGAAAGAGAGGAAGAAAGGAAGAAAGTAGGAGATAAAGAAGAAAATAGAAAAAATGAACAAGAATGAAACAAGAAACGAAGAGTTAAATGGAAAAATAAAGAAAGAAAGAATAGAGAGGAAGAGAGAACGAAATGAAGTAGCGTAAGAAAGGACATATCCTTAGAAAGAAGAAATGTAAGAAGATTAACATGAAAATGATGATTCACATTGGTCTTGAAGGTTTGAGATCATTTTCAGCAGGAAAGCCTAAGAATTCTAACACTTAGAAGTACGATGGCACCGTTGAAATTTTCGCTGAGTAGGTCTGTGAATGTGCGTACCCTTTAGGCATAAACTTCTTTTATGAAAATAAAATACAACAATGTCGGAAACATTGTAAACATTGATACGCACGATACAACATTGCTATCTATGCGGAAAATCTAGATGCAAGCCTATAATTGGCATCATAATGATAGGATGAAAACACGGGTGCAGCACTTTATGGGAGCCCTGTTGTCAGTTGGTTGCAAATTCTCCCCAACACTCATGGAATAAGGAAAAGAACTGAGGACACCCTTGTGCTGGTATCCTCTTTAGATTTGTGCAGACTCTACGGCCAGGCAACTAATTAAACTGACCTTACTCTGTTTTTATTATTAGACTACCCTTGAACTTGACACAGGCAGCTTTACTTCTTCTTTGATTTCAGCAGATTTAGATACTGATCTCAAGTACTTGCATTCTGTATTCCTTTTTGGTACCTTTTTTTCGTTTCCTCTTGTATTCGGTTGTAACGTCAATATAATAAGAATGTTTGTGTGGATAAGCTCTTTCGTTAGTCGCAACACCCATTCTGGAGTTTTTCAGGATCGTACTTTTTTTTGCCTGGTTCGACCCTTGACGGTTTCTGGGAGCATAACAGCGTATTTTATCACAGTTTCCAAGTTCAGAGTTGTCTCTATACAAATATGTCTCTGTTTTCCTGGACTAGCAAATTCCAGCTTACATTTCAACATTTTTACGGCTGGATACAGCAATCATTTCAAGTGGAGATAAGATGCCATTACTAGTCATTGATCAGACTGCCCTTTCATTACTACATTGGCTAAAGCTCAGGGACCGAACAAAAAAACCACACCAAAGTACTCAAATCCGAGGATGAGTCCTGTTTAACCAAACAAGTAACTTTAATGATTTCACCAGAAATATGTGCTGAAGGATTTTATCGCGAGTAACTATTAGGGCAGAGATCTGGTTTGTCCGCCGAATTCTGAGCATCAACTGGAAGGATCACATTACTGATGAGGAAATTTGGAAGAAATCAGGATATGATCCAGGACAATTGATGGAAACCTTGATTAAGCGTCAAATGACATTCCTTGGCCACCTGTATAGAAATAGAGGACTAGAACACCTCGTCCTGACAGGTCGAGTACGTAGTAGTAAATCCGTTGTCCGACCGCGATATAAGTTAATGGATAATATAAGGCGTTGAACTAACATGAATACTATTGATCTATTTAGATCAATGGACGACAGAGAGTTGTCGAGAGACAAAGTCGCCGATTCCTTACCAAGGCAGGGGCGACAATGATGATGATGATGATGATTACTCCCTGGGCAGATACTTCAATAGATCGTTTTTTACATTGATAGTGATTTGACGGGAATAATCGTTCCTGTCAATAGTATCAAAATATGTAAATGCGTTACACACTGTTAGGGCTTTGAACTTTGTACCAGACCTTAAGGTGGAAATACCTAGCTTCTGTTATGAATTTCTTTAGTCTGTGTTAAAGCCTAGTGTTTATCATCTGCAGTCAAAGAGGGCAAGTGCTCATATTTACTCAATGAAAAGACGCATCATGAAGAGCCTGAAGAATCAAAATTTTTTTGTTTGGATGTATGAGTACTCTTGGCAAAGCTTGTAAGTGCTCCGTTTTTAATGAGTTCAGTTTTTCTCAATTTGAAGTGTAAAACTGGAAAGTCAGTGAGGTGAGCCTATCGGCCCTAATAGGAAAGTAGTAGGATGTTAAATGCCAAGGAATAGTAAGGCAGGAATCTACATGGTGTACATCTGATGTTATATGTAATCCAGTGTAGATCGATCAATGTACCCGTTTGATTACATCCATTTTACTGCGTTGATTTTTTGTCGAGTAATATTTTTTATTTTCTTACCACAGTCATTTGAATTAAAACTCGAGCATTTTGGCCCATACAAGATAAACTACACCCGGAATGGCAAGTATGTGAATCGTTTAATAAAATTTGTTCATTCTTGGATGTTGACATTTCGTTAACGTATTAGAGATCTGTCATCCTAGATATGTAAGAGTGCTTACTAAATTTAACTTTCTTTGTTTTGCCAAAGAGTGCAAGACTACTGCCTCCCAGGAGATACGTCATTGCGCTTGACGTTACGTTAGTTGCAGAAAGGACACCGTTGCTATATCCTGAACGTTTTAGGGTCATATTTAACTCGATAGCTAATTACAAACATCTTAGGACGGATAATGTTACGAACTTTTGTTTTATGGTCATGATGTTTATAGTGTGAACCATTCTCTAAGGTTTCTTATGAGTAATAGATTTGAACCCCAAAACGGCATTAGTCAAATGTTAGAATGATGACACGAAAGCCAGTTCAGGTACTTGCACACGGTGTATATGGGGCGTTGGCGCCTTTTTATAAGGAATACGTAACATGCCCCTTTCCCTGGTGTGCTTTCTGATGGTACACCAGATCCACAGTAACTCACACTGAATTAAGACCTATGAACAGAGGTGTATTCTCCAGCTGTGCTAGGCGTGCCCGGCACGCTCCTAAATATAGAGCCAAAATAATTGTAAGTTTTTTAATTATTTGCTAGTCTCTTCATTGCATCAAATCTAAGTGTAGCAATAAGTTAATCAAATTGCTTTTCTCCTTATCTGGTAAATTCCCTGCAAACCAAGACCACTCAATATCCCCATCGCACTGTTCTGTCACAAGTCCGTTTAGAAACGCCAAGTTGCTCTCCTGTGATGAAGTCTCTGTACAGTTTCTGTTGAGGCAAGGCGTGCTACGTCTTTGAAAACAATAGAATCAGAGGGAGGCAATACGACGTCTGTACAAATATTTTTAGTCAAAAAAGTCCCAAAGCGTGCTATCGAAAAAGAGCCCCCAATGATTGAAAACAGAAATCGAATGACTCTACTCAGAGGGGGAAATTATCCATTTCTTGAGGGGTGGAGCATCCTTTTGTGATGATATTATTTCTAAGATTATTAAGAGGGATAGAAGGATAGTGTCTATCTACTATTTCTATGAGTCATATGCAAGACGTCATTTTAGAAAAGACTTTTTCA
>JAAAKL020013654.1:0-12349 GCA_010016065.2 Carybdea cf. marsupialis auct. non (Linnaeus, 1758) | reverse complement strand
CGATGACGAACATAAGCGTGTGTGTTGCGACCCCCCGATGGTGACGTATAGGAGAGCTAAATCACTAAAAAATAAACTTGTGCTGTCTGTAATTATCTTTCAGAAACTGTCACATTTTCTGATAAACACGGCAATCGCGTGTGTAAGATAAAATGTGACAGTCTGACTTGCGATTCAAAAGGAGTTGTATACTTGTTACAATGCAAAATCTGTAAAATACAATATGTAGGAAGTACCATCACCCCGTTTAGACTACCAATTAACAATTATAAATCGCAGTTCCGCAATTTCTTGAAAAATCTGGTGGTGAGACAAAGTACGTCTACCAAGCTAGCTTGTTTCAGCATTTTGTAGGAATTGGCCATAACGGTATGAGTGATTGGCAATTCATTCTTATCGACAGTGGGGAAAAAGAAAGTTTGGTCAGGCGTAAGGAAACGTCTTGGCAGCACAAGCTTAATGTGTTTACACCAAATGGACTTAATGAACGCGATGTCCTGCAATAACAATTGAAAATAAGTAAGCATATAGGTCGGGTTTTGTCACTGCGCTTTTTTATCGTGTGGCTAGCTGGGGTAAACCGTTGCTGTGGTCATTCACGCCTCAGCTTTGAAGCGAGGCAGTGAAGGGTGGCTTTACTTGACCTTATCTTTATAATTACACATGAAGTCATTCGTAATAGAGCATTTTAAAATTTTTATTGTGTATTGTAATTTTAACACATTCCGTTTTTAATTTTAGTATTCTTTTGTATATTTAAATATTTTTAAGCACGCGCACATTCTTTGTAGACATTTTACTGCTTTTAATTTTGTTTATAAGAGCTTGTATCTTTCCGACTGTAGATTGACCTGAAGAAGAAACGACAAGTTTCGAAAGCTTGCCAGAAAAACTAGTTGTTGTTTTTAAGTGTTTTATATATAAATATATAATTCATTAAACATGAAGTGCTTGGGGTGCTGGCCCGGTTCGAACCCGGGATCTCCCACTCCGAAAACGAAGACTTTACCATTGCACTAACAGTGCAATAGTAAAGTCGACAATCCGGCTAGTCGATCCCGAATTCTCACCACCACCAGCAACTTTATTTTCTGTTTCGCTGTTAGCTTCATTTCAATTATATAAGTACTCAGGCAGACACATATATGTATATAGTATTTTCTCCACTGCCCCTATTGTAATGTATACTATGAAACGTTCATTGGTGGCATATGCCCCCAAAGGAAAATTTTACCCCCTTAGGCCCCCTAAAACATAAAGACCTAGTTGCACCTGTGAGAGAGAGACATGAAACTTGTAAGAAGATGCTATTGCGGTCTTTGAGGTAAAGCACGGCCTTTCAATGGCTTATGTCTCGGTAAGAGCCTACACCCATAGTCTAATAGTCTCATAAAAACACTTGTCCACCTTGCAAGATTTAATTGCGGATCTGAACTGAAGAGAAGCAACTTATATGAGTCATTACACAGACGAGGAGCAAACCCAATTCGTATAATATATTAACACAGAAGATAACTAAAATGGCTCTCGACATTCTATTAAAATTATCAGTAAACAGTGATTACATCACACGGTGTCAATAACAAAGACTATAATACAGTTGCATACGAAACCACCGTTCGTATGCGATAGAATAACAAGCGTCATCCATTGATATTTATATCATGTAGCTAATATCTGATTGAAATGTATAAATTAGTCCAGTACAATGACAATCACAGACTATATTGGTCATTCATGTACATAACAATGGAGAAGATTTCCGCACATTCATCGATTCAAACCGTTAAATGAACACTTCTATTTTAATATGTCAAAGAAACAATTGCAGATGTATGTAATTTGATATTTAGTGCATTTTTGTGGCACTTAGAGCAATTATTATCTGATGTAAACATACTCAAGTAATGGTTAGTGATATTAACCTTAGAGATGAATTGTGACTCATGTTTTTGCCATGAGGCATGAAGTTGATTCACCAAGGCTGTAATTGTATGCTAATGACTCAAATGGTCATTACAGTTTCTTTCAATATGTTTCCTTTGTAGGAATTCGTAATATGAAGATAATAAAAAGGCCCCAATATATCAGGAGTTTAGGTTTCTCACTGTACTCAAGATATGGTTAAAATGTAACGGCGATAAACGACTGGGCACTACATTAACGAAACCTGCAAAAACAAAAGGGACAGCTGGGATAACCTAACCATCAAAACAATCATAGTGTTAAATCTTATAGTATTGATCCCAGCCCTTCAGTTTTCCAGTTTTAAGCATTATATATCAGCACAATCGATTTTATGTCACACTAAACATTATATTAGGCGATAAGTTGCTTTATTATCATCTTTGTGTATGTTTTTATCATACGATTTGAACCTCAGACTATAGAATCAAGTTTAAAGGAAATAAACGTTTCTTGTCAAATTCCTTAACGATACCTGAACAAGTGCTAATACCCCTATCTAACGAAAAACCGTTAGTTCAGGGATGTAAAAGTATCGTAGACTCTTTCATACAAATAAAGCAATAAATTAAACGAAAGGGACCAATTTGATGATATCATGCATTTGTTACATGGGACGTCACTACACACGTCAGATGATTTAAAAGTCTTTGTCTTCTCTAAACTTTATAACAAAAGCCACAAACTTGTTAGACATTGTTTGTCCTATCTCCATTTGAACATTAAGACAATAAAATAAGAATGGTTTTACGCAGAATTTTAATCTGAAAAGCTAATGAATTCTTAAAGTAAGTAAAGCAGAACTTCCCTGGCTGTTTAAATGATAATTTCCATTAAAAGTTTTACTCGAGTCCGCTACTCAGAGGTCGTCAATTTTCAATATTCTTCCGGCTTATTTTAACTCTGTAAACAATGAAATGCGATATTAAATTGTGCATTAAGTAAAGAAGAACTTCGTCTAAATGAATTTTTATCATTTAAGTTCCTTTACAGTAGCTTCAAAATGTCTGTTTGCGGGAATAACAAGCTCAGAGCACTGAAAATCGAAACCATAACAAGGACTTTCTTGAAACCCATAAAAGGATCGGGAGCCCTTTTGTAATAGGCAGATCCTATCAGGGGCTCTACGTGTCCAAAATAAGTCCCTTAAATATTATATCTTATCAATATTATATATTATATTTTATCTAGAAAAAGTCTGTAAGTAAATTAGATAGACACAAGAAGGAATGGAAGGGTTCACATTGCATTCCCCTGGTCCCTACCCCTTCACCCAAACGACCTGCTAACCCTCTCTTTTGTGTGAACTACACGCAGTAAAAACTAACTAAATAGCATATTTATTTTAACTGGAGCAGTCTAAATGACGTAAACTACGCCTTAAACAAACAGTAGCGTTTTTGAGGTCTTATCTCGATCAGTAACAGTTTGAATTTCTTGGGGCCTCTTGCACTTAACAGCTCTCCGACTGCTCTCCGACTGCTCTCCGACTGCTTTACGATCTAAAACTACCGTGAAGAGATGAAAATTTGCAAGTTTTGCAATGCCGTTTCGCAATCCCTTAAGAATTACCACGTCAAATCTTGCACTTTATTGCGTTACGGGTAAATCTGCCAGTCAGGTTTTATAATCTTAAGATTAGAAAGAAACTGCAGGTCCAAGAAGGCTCATCAATGAGAAGTGGGGTTATTGTCTATAGTACGTTGACAGGAGGTCGTTTCTGTGGAGACCGGAAACATCACGTGTAGCTTGTTTAAATGTCTCATGCGCAATTGGTCTGCGTAATACCACTTTATCTAAATCAAGGTTGATTATTTATTGTCTTACTCTGCAAACGGAATATTTACGTCTTGTTTTATGATCTATGACTAAATACGATTTCGAGAATAGACTATACGGTATTAATTCATCAGAAAAGTATAAAAAAATAAATGAAGCAAACACATTTTCTTGCATTCACTACAAACCACGCATTTTTTGGATCAGCAGACGTTCGAGTAAATTTCGCGCAATGGCCCAAGGAGATATATAGAGACCCAATACACCTTAAACAAAAGGATTTGAAACTGCTGGTCGTTTTCTTACAGGGCTTTTGTACTTCGCGTCTTAATGCCAATGGCCTGCAAATACATTTGCCATATTCCAGGTCTAGGAATGAAGTTTTCCAATTTAAGATATAACATATAAACAATTAAACAGCATCTATTAACGTTGATATGTGGTAATATATTAGTACAAAGGAGAAAGAAGAGAGTAGCTGAAGTCTTTGAATGCTGAGGACAAAACAGATTCTAGTTATTCCTCTCCTTTGACTGTAATCTTTCTATGCTTTTAAGTCAGGATATTTATAAGAAGAAAGCAGATCAGATAGTTGCAGACCAGGCTTTTGATCTCACTATACTTCAACTATAGACGTTCTCAGTTCATTTATACACATGTTACACATATCATTCTTAAACTATAGGCATTCTCAGTTCATTTATACACACACGATAATCCTTGTTTTACTAGAGTTTTATTAAAATGTTTTCAGATCAGTCTACCTGTCTCTCATTCCCCATCCCAAGTCATCCTCACCTTTCCGCTGCTTGATATACGAGAAATCTCTAATATGATTTCTAACGGTGAGGTGTGTCTTCCTCTCGGTACCTCGAATACCCATGAGACCGTAAAAAGTTGGAGATATTGGGGTATTCAACATATCTAGAGTTTGGTGTTAGAGCATGATGTTCAAGGAAACGAAACTTTTGTTGCAGATGGACCCTACAACTTCGGACTATAAAATATGAAAGTTTCCCAACCCCCGTTCCAAAATATTGTTCAGTTTGAAAACGAGTATTTTGGGCACTTGCATGTCAGACCTCCCTGCTGCTAAGCGGGTAGGTCTAGAAAACAAATAATGCCAGACCTGGGCACGCCTTTCATGTGGCAAGTGTATTGCGTGATTTGCTCCATTTTCACCGAAATTTAGTAAATGTTTAACTTCTATTAGTCCATGATTGTAGCTCGGGATATCGAGAGTTCGATGAACTTTAAATATACAATATGATCATCAGAGCTTCCTTGTAATAAACAGTGATTCTATAGGACGTTAACATGGAGTCAAGTAAATGCCGAATTTTGAGACGGCAAAGGACGACATTTCACAAGATAGGGCTTTCCTTTCATCATACACACTCATCTCATATGAAGAAATACAACGCACGGTCATATTTGAATGGATAACATAATTAGCCTTAAGAGTAGCATTGATGCAATAGCAAGTAATCTGTTTACTCGCAGGAATTCTTTGCCAAAGATGTTAAAAAATAATACAGGGAAGGCCTTTGTACATTTACACTCCAATGCATGCTTGCACAATGTACCTATTTATTCTAATTTACAACGTATCACTATTCTTGAATATTCTTCTCTACTTTAGAAGCTCCTTACAAATCCCTCTAGCTCTAAGGATCATCGTCTCCTTGCCGGACTATCGTAACCGTAAAGGCACCTTCGAAAGGAGAAACTTGAAAGGAATCGTTCATTTTCCACCATGACTTAATTCCAGAATATTGACTACAAGATCCCATTTGGGATACTAGCGAAGAGAATCGATAGATTCCTTGTTAAGAAACAGTAATATCACCAAATAAGTGCAGAAGGCTTGATTTCCGGCGAATCTCAGGGTACTTTATACAAGTGTACGCAGTGTAGGAAGACATTAAAAAAGTCAAAAGATAGAAAGAGGAATTTGTTATTGTGCAATTCAATCTCTCCCATGCATGTAACACGAGGGACATGACACGATCAGTAAAGATATGAAATCCTTCTGGATTTATATTTCTCATTTATAGGAGGAAGAATTGTAACTTTTTTTGTAATTCTTCAATACAGATGTGACCCAAGAGGAAACGGTTGGTCATGAATCGTACGATACAATTTCAAAAAAGTTATATTGGACTAATACGTATTTTGTCAAGGGAACACATTCCTGTCCAGAGTGATTCCCAATTAAGAGACGTTCTACCAGGAGTAAGAACGGGAAGGAAATGGAACGTTGAAGAAGCAGTGTGGAAGGTAATGGACAATTTGAATTATACTGATAGCGTGCGTGCAGCACAGTTTCTACGAAAAGTCTGGATCTGCAAAACCTCGAAAAATTTATATGATCTGAAGTAGCGAGAAAGGTTGTCTGGTGGTGATAGGAGTAAGAAAAGAGACACTTGGTAAAAGGAGCACAACAAGATCAGTGTTTAAGGTTTGAAGGGAATGTGGTAACTAAAAAGAAAAGTAATCTGGAAATTTGCAGCTGGAAAAAATTAAAAACATTCTTCATTAAATCGGCATATGACACGGTGCTATCTCCAGCTAATCCTGTTCCTCGGAACAAAATGACAAATTTGTTGAGAAAACACTTTGCAAGGAGTTTTAGCAGTTAGTAATGGAGAAGTGCCTAAAGTGCATAAGATAAAAGGAGGAACATTCATAAGGCAGGCTGTACTGCCACTACGATGATGCACGGCAAGATACAAGTAATATTTGAAGGGTGGTGAGGTACATGGAAAAACAGTGGTATAATAGAAGAGCTTCCTAGTATTACCTATCGTCCTGGCTGCATAAAGACCGGACATTCTGAATTGTTGCAAAGAGAAGAAAGAGTATATAAGGTTACAACTGATACTGCCTTAGAGGATGTATTTGTTTTAGTAGATGGATAGTAAGAGTAGTGGAAGATAGATAGTAAGAGTTAGTGAAATAAAGCAGGGGGCAGGAGTGTCTAGCATTACCATCTGGAGTTGTGATTACGGGGATACATTGAGACGACGTTTGTCAGTCTATTATTCAAAAACACAGAGCCGAAGAAACTGGTTGAGGAGCAGCAGCAAAAATATTTTTAGAATTGCTTACTAGATATGGCTGGAAAAGAATATTCTTTTTTCTGGTTCGTAACCTAGCAATGGACACACTTACAAGAAGTAAACATCTCCTTGAAGGGGATGCACCACTTCAAATGATAGTCGGGATTAAGGGACGAAACAGTGAAGTGGTTCTTCTTGGAGATGTTCACTGTGTGATTTGATGCAACAGAAGTCGTCTGCAACGGTCTGAGAGTAAATGCATTTTATCCTTCTTACTAAAATGTATCTTAAGTTGGGGTTTCTTTTACTGCTAACTTGTTACTTACTTTAATAACAAGTTACACAACTCCCTAAGACTCACCATATTCCCAGTTAGATCTTGAGGATGCAGGCTAAAACCGCAGCTCACAGACCATCACTGGTAGTCTAAGTTACATAGTACTGAATTTCCCAATGCACACGCTGACCCTGGTCAATCTTGTCAATAGCTAAAGGCAGGATTTAACGTAATGATAGCGAGATTAAATTCAAGATTTTGCTGTATGAGTACAAAGCACTGATCTCTAAAAAACACTGGATCGATCATCTTCCGTTTGAAAGTGAGGCCAGTCGTTGGACGCCATTTCAGTCCCCATCACACAAAGCTTATAAACAATGTTTCGCAACATGGCGGACTTTCCCGCGCTATTTTAACTAATGGGGGCCAGTACTCGTTACTACACTTCTTCGTAATTGGAAACAGTAAGAAGCTCGATCCAGTCTTTTTTGTAGATCAGTGGTACAAAGTAGGATTTCAAACCCTTTTTATGCAAATTTTATTCAAGAGAATTGTAATTTTGCCTTCAAAATCAAAGGTCGGTTAGAGTTTGTGTGAATAAAAAAATCTAAGTGTAGAATGAAAGTTACATTATGAATTTTACCGATTGGCCAAATATTAAATTTTATGCTTGGTAGGTAGTTGAACATGCAAAGAAGCCCAGAAATTTATTGGCAGCAAAGAAGAATAAGACTTCGAAAAGGTAAAGATAGAATCATGTCTTTTGCAAATCAAATTATCTCCTGGGAATCTTTGACAGACTTTTAAAAACCTCTTCCCAAACCTCTTGCCATCTATACGTCGGAGTAATGCGGAGGGAAAGTGATGACTTCACAAATGGGAAGTTCTGGAAATAGGACGAGTTGACTCCAAATATCTAAAGGCAACCCTAGACTAGTCTGTTTCCCTAAATACCATACCTGTAGGGTATATAGTAACTAAATTAGGGGTGTTTCAATTTTAGAAATCTCTGGTCAAAAGTCTGTTGGTATTCCAGGGTTCCTTACGTTAGGAACCAGCATTAAATAGTAAGGTTTTGTTAGAGAGATTTCAAACTTTGAAAGCTGATATCTCAGTCTTGGAAAACGGCAACACTGGAGTTCCTACTAATTGGGCAACGTGACAATTGAGTACTTTTCCCATAATTCAAACATTTTCAAAATCGTGACGTCGCACTTTCCCCTCGCATAACATATAAGTGAACTCAAACTCTAGCGTATAACGATATCCGTAACAAAACTCAAATTATTTTTGGAATTACTACGATTGCACACCGCAGTGCATGTATGGAAATAAGTAGTAGAGTAACCACAGGGGCACAATTTCAACTAAAGTTCATGCTTGGAGCTCTTGTCCAGATTTGTAGCGACAGGGACACGGCTGGCACCATCCAGTTTACAAAACCGTAAGTATCTATCTCATAGCAATTTTTTTGTGAACTGTCAAGACACATTTTGTGCTATGCTAATATATCCTAGTACAGTATGATTGAGGAATACTAATTGCAATATTTTTTGTCTTTTACTTCTCAATTGATCCAACAGAAGGCGTTACTAGGCCATTAACAGAGAATAAGAAGAATTTTCCCAACCATAGCAATTTAAATAATTCATAGAGGAAAGGAGATAAGGAGTAAGGGGGAGTATAGTAAAACGGTAAGTGGACGTAGGAGGGCAAGGATCTCATAGTACTGATAAAGAAATAAAGAGATCAACAGATAAATTCTAAAACATGAAGTATGAACAACAAATAATGGGTATGAAAGAAGATTTCTTGAAGAATCTCATAGCAGTAAAAAGGCTTTCCAATTATGTCGTTACTCATTTTCATATTTGGTTTTGTTGTCTTCCACTAAGTATAAATATTTATTATTCTATTCCCTGTTTTCCGGATATGCCTTATCCATATCTTTCCTTTACAAGACTGTTTCATGCTCTCAACTCCGCCAAGAAAATTAATTGGTTTTGCTAGTATGTTTCTCCTTGAACAGACTTCAAAATAGTTTCTGTAGCTCCTAAAACGTAATCAAGTCCTTTATGACAAAATCACATTTTTTGTATTTGTGAGTAAAGTCATTAGTTAATCTTGGTAGGACAAATCAGAATGACATTGTAAGGACCGCTTAGAATTAACTTATATAAACTTGATAGGAAAACTGTATAAATAGATACTAAGTTTTAAGTTCTGTTTTCATTACGTGAACGACTTTACAGGTAAAGACAAAATGAAGATATGGGGAAACGATTTCGCTATACAACCAGATCTACCTTTATACTTGCAAAGTTTGCTGCGAATAGCATTAAAGTTGATACAACATAAAGTTTGTAGGACGCATTTATAACTATGAGGTTTTGATTTATTGATAGTTATTTCAGATAGCGCTCAGCTGAAAGTAGCACTTGTATGATAGTTTCAGTCTCATATCAGCATGGCTATAGAATTTTGCTCGTTTCACCTTTTTAGTGGAGTCTATACTAATGATTTGCTTATGGCACAAATCATTCAAATAGCACTAAATAATGAAACCGTTTTTGTATTTAAAAATGTTTTACGTCGGGCTCCCCGTAGAGTACGAAATCGTCAGAATGCACTTTAAAAAGTGAAGGAATCAAACTTATACCCAGTTCTGTTTTTAAAAAAGCCAATCAGAACTTGGACTGTCTGACTGGTGTTATTTTGACCAATTAGTTTGCATAGAACTGACTAGTTAACCGAAAAACATGAAATGAAAAGACAAATTCCTTCTGTCTGCAAGGTAACAATTTCTTTCTTTTATATGGGCTGATTCCAGAACGGCCATGTAAGAGGCATACGTAGCCATGCCTGTGACAAGGAAAGAAATTCCTATTAACATCCTCAACAGCAAGCATCTACTATTTCTTTTCTTTGTCTTCGCATCCTATTAGGTATGGTGTTCTCGGCGTTTGGGAAAGAATAGGGAACCGATGTTAAAGTCGTGGAAAAATGGATGTAATGATTATTTTTTTATTATGAGTGATGCTTTGAAGCTAAAGTGATAAAGGACAAAACTGAAAGTGAATACAAATATAAATACTACGGTATTAGATAAAACGATAAGGTTTCATTGGTTTTATTTACGGCCTGCTGTAAAGAAGTAAAAAAATAAATTAATACGTAAATGCCATTAAAATCGACTTTAAAAACACGTCTCAAAACCTTTATTAGTATACACGTCATCCTCTATGGATCACCCTAAAAGCCTTCTTTACATCAAAAAGGAAGATGTTCTTTCACGTACCTTCATAAATATGCTGTGGGAATTGTGCACGTAAGGATATATATGTATATACAGTTTTTAAGCGTTTTATAAACAGGGATTTTATAAGGTACATTTAATTTATTTATCATGAAATATCAGAACTATTTTTGTACTTAAAAGCTTAATGAATTCATGAATCACAATATATCAAAGCCAAAAGCCACTCAAGGTCAAAGGTTAGTATGTTATATATCACTTAACACCAGGAATGTTGTACTCAAGCGTTAAACATGACATGGACAACCTTGTACTCTAACTCGTCTTCTTGATTAGTAACGTCCAGGGGACATTGTTATCCAAAATTGCTTAGCGTCTGTACAAAGGGACAAAATATTCTCTACATCTTCCCATCGCGACAGTGCTGTTCTGTACTTGTTATGTGTGTATTATTGAATATCCAATGATTATTTGTAAGGTTATGTGGCCTTTTCCTAGTACAAAAGCTTTCAATTTTTCCAAGCCAATTTTTTCTGATCTTATTACAGTTATCTACCTTCGCCATATTTAATTTTCTTACGCTTTGCTTTGATGGGCTGTGATAAACCACCAGTTACATAACTAGTGCCAAATTACTAATACAAGTGTTAAATGCACGACAATTAGAAGAATAGAGATGTTCTACGTGTAGCTATTTCAAGAATATGTTAAGAATCTGACAATTTGAAAATAGAAATGTTCAGCATATGACAATAGAATATAAATGTTGGGAAGATGAGAGTTAAAAGAACGGAAATGCCAAGAATATGAGAATAAAAAAATATAGATATCGAGCATATGACAATTGGGAGAATAGAAATGTTAAGCATATGACAATTGACATCTTAAATCGTGTTAATCTAGAGAACCTTAAACATTGACACACAGAAACGCAACGTTTAAATTTCTAGAGGTAGTTAACAGAATGATCTCACATCTTAAATAAGGAATCCACTGCTCAAGTGTTATTATATTCAATTAAAGTAACGAAAAAAATTTAATGACACACATCCCCTGACATGACAACTCTGACTGAATCAGTCTATGTCCTTTCATGCTGTGTGCACAGAATGAAGAGAAACTTTGTCAAAATTCAACTTAGTAGCGTCTGTGAGGGATGTCCAGCATTTTTATTTCATGCTTAACATTTTCCGAGAAAATTCTGATTGAATTGTCCGTAGATGCTCCGTCTGACCTTTTGCTGGGCAAGCGACAGTGACAGACGCATGCGCTGTCAGTGACAACCAAATAAGTAGGAAGAAGCCAACTGGGTTAGAAAATGCCTTAATAGAGAATTGAATACTGAAGTACAGCAAGGTTTCTGTACCCTGCCAATGTGAACATGCGATACTTATCTGCAAGCTACACGAAATTAAGAAGCAAGAGCTTCCTTCAAAAAACATGTAGAACAGTGATGCTAAAATTATAGTCGAAGATAACAAAACCGTCGTTTTAGACTTTGAAGGATAAAAAGCACATGCTTAGAGATCTTTTAGAGGTGCAGGCTGAACATACATAATGGCCATTACTGAAATTTAGAGAACAACAAATTTGAAGTAGTGTATGGTAGCCATACTTAAAGTAACCGGGAAATCAGAAGATGAATAAGGGCTCATTTCTGAGAATTATAAACAGAAAAGGCCTTGGATCATAAGTTAAAGAAGTGTATCAGCAAACCAAAATCGTTATAGCTGGTATATAGTAAAATAATGAGAATAACAGAGCAGTTGCGAATAGAGAGTAGTATCATGCAACAGGATTTGTAATTGAGAAGGTTGTATGTTAATAGAAGACATATATATGTAGGCATATTACATATTATACATACATATAGTATACATTATATATAAATGCACATAATATATATTTTATGTAACTATAATCAGGACAACTGTCTGACTGTACAAGAATGCTCGATGTATAAATACAGAGAAATATAGAGAGATACTAAAAAATGAAATATGAAAATTT
>JAAAKL020013653.1:0-12349 GCA_010016065.2 Carybdea cf. marsupialis auct. non (Linnaeus, 1758) | reverse complement strand
GAGGTGAATGATATACACGTTGATCATTCTTATGATAATGAGGTGAATGATATACACGTTGATCATTCTTATGATAACGAGGTGAATGATATACATGTTGATCATTCTTATGACAATGAGGTGAATGATATACACGTTGATCATTCTTATGATAATGAGGTGAATGATTGTGCATACTCAATACATGCTCTCTGACACCAAAGGAGTAGATGTGGTTTCTAGGAAATACGGCTTCAGGTTGGACTAAGCAACGTGATTCTAAACATCTTATTGGTTAATTGACTAAAATTGTTACTATTTGTAGTAGCAGTGGCAGAGCGTAAAGCGGGAACTGAAGAATCATGTCCTGTGCAGGGCCTGGTCAAGTGAGAGGCGTAACTGGCGTACGCCACCTTTACTTTCTTGCATAATAATCATCTTTTAACATGAACGTTTGCTCCAACACAAGGAGAACGTCGTTGGGATGAAAATTAATCTATTGGAAATACAATAGCTCAGATAGAATAATTTGTTCCTTTAGCTCTGTATTAAAGTAAGAAAGAAATTTTGTACTGCATATCAGGCTCTTTTACTGCTAGCTTAGCCCTAGCTTTCTTTTCATTCGAGATAAAACATGCATGGACCAGAGGACTCACATATCACTTATTAACAATACTAGAACTTGAAGGGACCCAGGTCCCCCCCCCTCTCCCGTTGAATGACGGATTATCTTGAAAATGTTTTTAATTTGTGTAGCTTCCTTAAGATTTTCTTGATCCAACGTAACATAGAGAACAAAATATTTTCGAGTGTAAGAGTCTCATTTTGTAAGCTGTAGAATCTTGAGTGTTTTCTTAGTATTACTCCCACACAGAAAACTAGGATGTCAACATTTTCCAGTCACTGTAGCCGACGCTGCCTGTTACATCATTAATTCCGTAACGATTGCGTGATCGTGATGGTTTTTTATATTTCATTGATTTGTAAATTTTCCTTTTTATGTCCGATTCATTATCTTTTGTTATTATCTTTCTGTATATAAGGCCTCGTAAAATTGGAAGAGTTTGAGATTAGAATTCGGTTGATGCAAGGTCAGAGAGAATTTAGTTACTGTGGCTTTGATGAGAGTTGACATAGGCTAAAGCTGAGTATGGAGTAAGACTGCCATTGAAGATAACATTACATAGTGGCGAAAAACTACTCGTAAATGCTACTAAGTCAAATTGGGTCGGGGATAGTTTTTGTGAGGATTGGTGCAACCAAAGACAATCTTTTTTAAGTTAGTAGACCTAAGAACTCGCGATGATTCTATATGACTCTATAAGTAGTGGTGGCTGACTTTCATTTCATGTTATTTACCCTTGGGTATATAGATCACAATTTTTTGATGTTTTAAATACAAAGTCAAACAAATGTATTGGAGCATTTAGTTAGTAGTGAGACTTATTTGTGTCATTTTCCTAAAAAGTCAATTGACGCTATTCTTCTCAAGTATTGAACTACATACCAATTTTCCTATGCGGATATTCCATCACTGGAATTTGAAAACCACATCCGTTATTTCTTCCCGTTTTCTATCGGTGCAGTCAATTTGGGTCTCCTTGCTTCTGATTGGTCCACTTTTTTGGTGGAAGCACAGGCTCCCTATTCTGTCATAATCATTCTTGCACCCGTTGCATACAATATTTTCTGTTGGCAGACTACAAACATTTTGAACCTCCCTTAATCTTTGCGTTTTCTTAGGCTGATGACATTCTTATGACAGTTTCTCTGGTTTCTTCACTCTTATGATATATTGTTAGAGTCTTTTACTCGAATGTTTGACTTTATCCAGCTGTTTTCGAGTACTTATAGTTTATGAAATAGACTTCTCAGTTAGTGTCCAGTGTATATTGTGAGAAATGGACATATGACTACGTCATTGTGACATAAGTACACAATCTGAACAGATCCATCTTTCTGACACTAAATGTGTGCTGCATTTGAACTAACGCAGTGTAAAAAAGGGAACACTTCATGAACTGCTGTCAAAAATATAGAGGAGGTTACTTTCTCTACTATTATAAGGCACGTCTAGAGGCGGAGAGGCAGGGGGACAACTTACCCCGCTAATTTTTCAAACATTAGATGAGACATTTTTGATGATGAAAGTGTACATTTCTTTTGGCTGGCGTTGCTTTGCTCCCATATCAACTTTTTAACTCAGCTTAACAGTATTCATGCATTTAAGGTCCTTTTTCCTAGAGACGCTATGAAAGGTCTTTGAGAGTATAGCTAAAACTGTCTCATCTATGCTAGGTCGCACCTTGTAGTAGAAAATAAACCATTCTAGAACTGCTTCTGGTACCTACGAATACTAAAAGCTCCAGAAAATCTATAGGGGTCCTATTAAAGTAACATACATAAAGGTATACCCGCTTACGTTCGTCCCTATCCTTTTGGATTAGCATAGAACAGCACTAACCTTGAAAGAATGTTCCCATGTACTTTTCCAAGCACCATAAACCATATAAACAGAAAAGATTCCTCAAAGCGTATCTGATACCAGCTGGAGTCTTTTCGCCAAAGCAACAATCAAAGAACATCTCCACAATCGTTCGCTTAAGATGAGATAAGTATCAATTAGTACGTAAACGAGGTATATATGTATATATACATGTATATATATTGTCAGCGATTTATGAGATGGATTATATTATATATAAAAACAACAATTTAAAAGGCTTTGCTTTTGCAAGCTTTCGGAGTAATCTCTTTCATCAGGCTTTAAACCGTACAGTTTTCCACCGGCCGTATATAAAAAATAATTAAACGAGATTATTTACATGAAGAATACTAAAATTACATGATTTCCTTCATACAAGTCAAAGAATTTGAAACATTTAAAATCTTGAGCGTTTCTCTGGAATGGTTCTGACCCCACCCGTCCTATCCTCGCTATGAAGCTGAGGCTAGACTAGCCACAACAAGGGATGTTCCTTGTTAGCCATACTTTATTGGAAGGTGACCCCAGAACCAATCTTGAACGGTCAACCTAAATGGCAAGCAGCGGAACCTGTACCATGTATATTCCATAAATTTCCAACTTATTTTCGTTGAAGTGTAATACAGATTATCAAGTGCTCTAATTTGAATATATTTGCATTATGTAAAAGTATGTAGCTTTGTCCTTTATATTGTATTTGTAAGGTGTCTCTACTTTTAGGAATTGATTTGAAATTGAAAATCGTGCATTTTTGTCAATAATTAAATGGGAATTGGGAATGGTTTGAAAGCTTCAGTAGTCTTATTTTTTGGCTTCTTTGTCTTGAACCGCTTTTATTCTTTTTTGGCGTATGGAAGATCGAGCATGCTGTTTTACCCGGATACTATATCACGAGGATGTGTGTCGATATATGTAGCCTCATATGGGACCATGGCAAGCCGAATCAATGAGAGATTGAAAGGGGAGATTTGGGCCAAGATAATGGCATTTTCCCAGAAACTCTCAAAGACTGATGCACAAAACCACAGCATATGTTCAAAACAACTTTACCTATGTAATTGCAACTGGAAAACGCAACTTCCGATTTTTGCGCTGTTTCGTAACACGTCTGGTTTCTGAAAAAAAAATGGCGTAACCTGCCTACAAAAAGATCGGGTACAGCATCTACTTCCACGTTGGGGACTTTCCAACTTAACATTTGAACGCATATTTTTTATCGCTCGAGTAAGAGATACAGTTCACAAGCTTTGTTTCGGAAGCAGTAATATCGACTCCAATAATTTATACACCATGTTGAGTTTAATAAGTTCTTCATGGCGTTGTTAATCTGGTTTTTAAATCGTATTGAAACGGTTCTAGCTATTGGGGATGAGAAATTTATCAGGTGCAATCGGGTAAACTTCACACAACGTTTCATATGACAAGTGTCTTGCATTCTTTCGCTTATTTTCATGATCACAACCTTGACTGGGATTCGAGTTCACGATCATTAGGTTATGGGCCCAGCGCCTTATCTACCTTTGCCACTGTGACACAGCTTTTTTTAGTGCGAGAGGCTGCTATAATGTTTAGAATATTCATATCGTTTACTTATAAAAAGTTTGCACCGATCGTATAGGAACGTTTTACCTGCTTTGATGTACGATATCTACGCAGATGCAAGAAATGTCTGTATGGATTTCCGAACGACAAACCATAAATTTCTAATATCAATCGATGTCATTGTAACCACCCACTCTAATGTACTCAGATAAACATTTCTCATTTACAAGCTACTTAAAAGCGGTAATTCCCAACACGAAAACAAATGAGAAATCCCTCAAATTGCAGCAAAAATTGAACCCTAGTATGTAAAGAGTATGAATATTTTATGGGAAGTCTTATATTCAATTTTGCTTTCGTAGCTTGGAGATAAAGTTGACTTCGATTTGTACTGTGCTACGATGTTTAAAATTGCGTCATGTCTTCCATTGGTCGAAGCTTACATCACAGAATAAATCCAAAGAAACATTCATTGCATGGAGAGATAATTAATTGATCTGTCGCAGTCGTTTGAAACGTTTTCTGATCTTGGTCTTAATGAGGTTTACATTTCATTTAATGATCAAATTCATCGTCAAATTTACATTTTATTTATAATTATATAAATTTATAATTTTCACTTAACATAGCCCGGTGACTGACTTTCATTACTTACAACTTTTTATCAGTTTAGTGCAGCTCTCCATGCAGCTCCATTTAACGTGTCCCCTTGTTAACATCTCACCAACAAGTACACGGGATCCGAAAGGTTTCGATCCCTGATATGTCAGTTTTACGAAACTCATCGAATAAGGCAGGGCCAGATTCACTTGATAGAGGGAAGAAGACTAGGTCCTTTCTACGACACTCTATGTATTCGAGTGCTTGGAGCTCCCTATGAAATGTTAGATTTTTGTTTTGTAATGGGTAGAAAGCTTGCGTTGTTAGAAATGAGTCATACTGCATCATTTTATCGTTACAATGAACCTTATTCCCTATCTATACAGCTGTAGAGAGTTTTGCACCCTTGTCGTTTCAGTTATCTAGAGAATCGACGTCAAAAGTATTTGTATAAGTTCTGGTGCGTGTAGAATTCGGACCTGCTACAATAGCTACAACTACTACGACTGTTAAAATTGCAACAACTACTACAACTGCTGCAACTGTTATAGCTGCTGCAACTGTTACAACTGCTACAACTAATACAACTGTAACAACTGCTACAACTGTTATAGCTACTACAACTGTACAAGTGCTACAACTACCACAACTCCTACAACTACTACAACGGTTGCAAGTGCTACAACTACTACAACTGTTGCAAGTGCTACAACTGTTACAAGTGCTACAACTGTTATAGCTGTTACAACTGCTACAACTACCACAACTCCTACAACTACCACAACTCCTACAACTACTACAACTCCTACAACTGTTACAAGTGCTACAACTGTTTCAACTGCTACAACTACTGCAACTCCAGCTGAATCAAAAAGAGGCTGCAAGTTTAGATTTTGACCAAGATACACTAGTAAGCAATGGCATTTCCCCAAAACGCTCAAAGACTGATGTATAAATTAATCAAGAGACCCCTTAACATTGATCTGGATCATTGAAGAACTGGACTTTCCTCTTCTCTGTAATTTTAGTCTAAAAGTATTCCATACGCTTGCTAAGTATCCAGTTTACAAATTTAAAGAGGTGCAATCGATATCAGTGTATTGCCTCTACTCTAAAAAACAGCTTACAACACCCCAACTCTAAATGACTACATTCCTTTTGACCCTACGACCCTTAAACGTTAAAAAATGACCTGGTTGTGACGTATGATACGTCACTTGTGCCCAGTCTATTTCCAGATCTTCAACAATGACACTAAATCTCAAAGTTGGAACAGACGCTGCCTTATAGATAAACTGTGGATTGCGTCTTTCGAATATGGCAACGACAGTATCATAGGGTCTTACAGCTAAAACAGACACCTCAAGTCTTTAAACACCTGTACTAATTAAAGCTGCTCTTCTGGGCCTCTGAAAAATCAACGCTAAGGCCTCTGAGAAAGTGATATGTTGAGTATGCAGCCCCGAACGACACCACTGCAAAGCAAGCGCTTCTTGACCAAGAGTGTTAAAACAAAACAGACCAGATATCAAATGCCTCGCCTCAATGATAAAGGATCTTTTAATTCTATGCTAGGATAACAGTTCTTTGACAACCGAGACTGCTAAAATGTTTGCGGATGACTGCTGCTGCACTTTTATCGGACCTACAACTTTTCCCATTTTGTTGTCCAGGAGTTAGTTTACATAAAAAAATAAATCCTGTGCTTTTTAGATCACAAGATGTTGGTATTTGAAATATATAAGATATGCGTAAGAAATATTGTCCGCGCGAGTTGCTCGAACTACAAGGACAGCATATTCTTTAAAGTGTGTACAGAAACTTTGAAAAATCTCTCTAAAATACAGGTATAAAGTCTCTTTTCTAACGATTCTGAATGTTTGTGCTGCAAGGATTGTCAGAATAACGAAGCTTTCAAGTATACAAACCCTTTTTTTATTTCGTGCAATTTTATTTTCGTTACTATGAACAGTTTTTTGGAGTGTATTTGAGTGTGTTATCTTCTTCAGTTAAACAAATATTGACATTTTCACGAATATATTGTATCCTAGCGAGTAAACTTTTCGACAAACTTCTCAAAAATATAAGCATACTTTATGTCACATTCCGCATGTCCAGTAAAGCTCAGTTTTGCCTCCTAAAACGCAACAGATGGCTAAGGGCGAGGTCAGTGCTGTACATTTGGTTTTATGTCTCATTGGCCCAAATTGTGTGCAAAAGCGCCCAAAGTTGAATTTGTTGGGTTAAGTTTAAGACTGTTACTTTCATTTGGTCGCCCAAAGATCCTATATAAAATCAATAACTATGGATTTTTGGTTGCCTCTTTGGTACCAAAAGAGCCCAATTGGCAAATTATCGCCCAATCTGGCAACAATGGACAAGGTAAGACACCTTTCAAGTGTAAGTCTGACTGACCCCGTTGCATACGTTTTGCTCTTTGTATCTTGATTCTTATGCATGAGACGTTTTTCTGATATCTTCAATACAAAATCAGGAATTAAACATTGAATAAGATTCAATATCTAAGCCTATTATGGACAGAGGATTCAAAAGCACGTGGCTCTTAAGTCTATTATCGCCCATTGATGAAGCCGCTCAGGCAAATCGCCATGAAACGCTGAATCTTAAAGTAACTTATCTTTTGTAGTTTTGAAATCTCATTTGGGTCGCTTACTTTACTCAATGGCTTGCTTTTTGTTTCTTTAAGTCAGTGTCTCCTCAGCTGTGGCATATCTGATCTGACACTGGTTCCAAACATAACGATGATTAAACTTCCTGTTTATGACAGACTTGGCTTGAATGTGAGAAGTTGTAGGATCTAGACTCATGAGAAAGTGTGTTTGTTGAGGGGTATAAAAGAGTAAAGGCGCCACAGTTGTGATGCTCCAGTCCCATTCGGGACAGGGGGCAATTCTACGCCACGCAATATCTACTCCCACTTCGCCTCACGAGCAGATACTGGAAACAATTTACTTGAAGACTTGTCCCCCTCCTCAAGAGAGCCTGAGCTTTATTATACCACAGTTCGTGGAAATCCATATGGGATTCCATAAACTGTTTTCTATACCCTCCCACTTTTTGCGAATACCTAGCTACATTGATGCCCAGTCCCTTTTTACTCGAGTATAAAGATGCAACATCCTCTCCTCTGTTTTGTCCATTCTACTTATAGGGCTTTTTATCCATTTTTCTTGCATAGTAGAAAAATACGTAGAACAAGATTGCTCTAGAAAAAACCCATTTTACTTAACTTTCATCGTTCCGTTTTGTACAGAGATTACCAGTGTAAAATGTTTTAATGTTTTAAAGTAATGTACGAGCACAGTGATCACAGAATCATAGCTTTCCCATTTTATGCCATCATTCAACTTGTTCTAACAGAGAGCCTTGTATAGCTGATTCAACTCTCGTCAGTTTGGTTCATGCAGGTTAGACTGTGTAAAGCCTCGTATACACGGTACAACATGTTGATACGACATGTTGCGTCCAACATATTGCATCGTGTAAACGAACGAAGTTGTACAACTTTTGTCGCACGCAACATGTTGATACAACTGATTTTAGAACCGAACTGGTTCTATTTCTCACAACATGTTGTGGTAAATCAGCAAAGGCACGATGCATCTATGAGGGTCATACGACAGGGAGAAGGGGAAGCTAAGAAATAATTCATAACATTTCATAAATGTTTTAAGACTGGAAAGGGAGAATTACTTGAGTTTCAGTTGTCCCACTTCTCTCTAATGTATCTATAAAAAAATTGTTGCTCCAAATGAAAACGAAGTTGTGAAACACAGTTGTACAACAAGACAGGGTCCTCTGGACGAGTCGTGTTCAAGATGTTGATACAACATGTTGCACCGTATATATGTGGCTTAAACACACAAATTTTCTTAACGAGTCGTATTCATGATAGAGCAGCAAAAAATAGGCCTTCTGTGCGTTTTCTCACTGATCTGCTATTGAAGAATAAAAACAAATTCGTAGTACTAATACTTTCTTTCAAATTATTTACAGTGAAGCCAGGGCCTTACTCAAGGGTCACTGGGCCGCGCCAATCTCAACAGTATTAGAAAAATATAAGATTGCCCAATATTTTTCAAAGGGGATAATTTCCGGATTGCTGGGTATGATAATATTTGAAAAAAACTTAAATCATTTGTTCTTGGTACAAAATTTAAAGATACTTTTGAATAGAGCAGCCATTTTTGACTGAAGCTTTTCGTGGGTTCTCTTCAGAATGATACACACAACTGATTCGTGCACAAATTTTAACTGTATTTATGGAGTCTTGTAAGCACGATGGACAAGGTTCTTCTTTTGCTTATGAGAGCAAAGGATCCCCACTTGGTGTACTGGGCGGAAAAGGTCGGCTTCTTATCTATACAGATGTCTGAAGTGCCAAACTTGACTTAGTAACCAGAACATCGAGGAAGGGCATCTGCCAAATCCTATCCTTGTACTTTCTGATATCTTCAAACATAAATGCCCTTTTTATACTGGGCGACTTCATGACTAAGGCCTTTTCCAATTGCTTTGCTATGTATCTGGGCGAAATTTCCGCTGAAATACAGGTCTCCACATTGAATTTCGCCGTCCGTAACTTTCCACGTAGCTTTAACAAGAAGTTTAGATATCCAATCTGATCGGCAGTGTATCGTCGTCTAAATTACTTGAATAAGTTGTTCGTGGTACAAAATTTAAAGATACGTTTGAAAAGAGTACACATATTTGACTAAAGCTTTTCGTGGGTTCTCTTCAGAGTCATACAAGCCACTGTTTCGTAACGTTTTGCGTTAAGGAGACACCTTTCGTATACTGCACATGTCCATTTTGTTAATTGTAAACAATCATAATGTCACACTGGATCCCTGTGATCAGTGTTGCAATCATTCTTTGCACATGCCCAGTAATGCCAGGATAACTCGTGTTTCAGCTAGCAGTGAAGGATGTTTTATCTTGTTTGATCTCTGCATTTCCTTAACCAAGTTTCATGAACTTTCCTCAGTCCCCCTCAACTATCTTTCAGCAAGCACCACTTAAAATGTCACCAAAAATATTCGAGTTTACTTCTACAGAACCCCTGACCGAGGAAGAGATAAGTTGCCCCTCGATTTCAATCTCTCCATCAAACCGTGCCTTATTTCATTGTTTAAACATTAAATCAATCCCGACGTTCATTTATATTTTTACAAGACCAACGCACAACGTTTTATCCAACCAACATTGTTAAGCTTTACAACTAACCACGGCTGTTTATTTATCAATATCTCCGGAACATCTGTCTCGCGTGCGCTTTTTTTGTGGTTGTCCTCGGCTTTCATTTCAAAGGAAACGAGCTGTGTTCACGATGAGACATTTGCTTTTGATCGTACACTGACAGATTAAAGTCAGTTAGTCGCTAGGGCCTATATTATTATAACTAATTAATCTACAAATTTCAAGAAAATTATGACCGATGAGTTTCTTCTTCGCTTGATTCACGCACCGATCGCTCCCTAAAGTTAAACAAATTTTTAACCTTTCATAATATCTGGAAAATACTCAATGCCATGCGTGTTAGCTTCTTGTTATGGAAAGAGCTAAAGAACGCAGCGTTTTCCCCCAGGTTTATATAGTAAAGGGGCAGACCTGCCAACCCCTGATAAAGGAAAATCTGGATACTCATGAAAAATATCTGGAGATTCTATAAAAAGTATTGAGATTTTACCTTTTTCTCGATTACGATTTTTAAAAAACTGTGCCCACTGGAAGAAGTCATTTAGTGATGGCAATTGTTTTCCTGTGCTGCGCGTGAGCTTGCACGGACTACAGGGATATTCGGTATTGAATCGAGGTTCGGCCAAGGAACGTGGCAAAACTCGGAATTAAAGCGGTAAACACAAGAACAAATGTAGCCGTGTAGAGTTCTACTTTATTCACTTCTTATTCACTTGATCAGTTTCTGTCACGTCACAAGCCATCCATAAATTTTTCATTCCTTTATTTTACAGCTAATATTTGATTTCAGAATGACTACCCCAACCCCCACCCATCCGCAAAAAAAATAAATCGTGAGATTGAGGAGTCTTGTCGTGAGACGGTGAGAAAAGGATAAAAAACCGTGAGACTCACGACAGAACCGTGAGAGTTGGCAGGTCTGAAATGGGTTAGGGATACATCCTAATAGATACAAAATTTATCATATAACCTTCTTGCTTTATTTAAAATACATCTACCAAAACAACAGAAAAGTCATTATAATAACTCATTATAAACACATCAACAAAAGTTCAGTAGCCTTAAAACTCTGGGTGAGATTCCGTTGCCTTTATCAACACAACATGGATTAAAGGGAAGATAAGATGAAAAGTAGTATTAAAAATAGAAAATTGAACATAAATTATCTGATCACAGGGGCGGGGGAAGGTAAAACAGATTGGGGGCAAGTAGGCTGGGTTCAAATTTACTTTTTCACGTTCCACAGTATGCAGAAGCAAAATCTGTTGCGTGTCTCAATATGCGTATTTTGCTGTGAATGTGACACAATGTCTGTCGCAATCAATTTCAATTTTGATAAGGTGGTCACGGAAAAAAGGAGATTTGGCAAATCTTTGGGGGGTCATGGCCCCTGCTGTCCCCTGTTCCCCCGTCCCTGGATTGAGTGAGAAAATATAAATACTGAGATTGGTCAGTAACCTATAGAGAGGGACTGTGACAACAAAAGCAGTAGTAATACGTGTATTAGGTGCGATGAAAAGCAAAGTGTACCCCGGTCCTCTGTCAATGTAATGAACGCCTCTCCCTCTATTTATGGCAGCTCTGGGGGAACTAGCTGGCAGCGCTTGCAGATTATCCACAAGAATAAATTGAATGTTCACTTTTGCCACGATACTTTTATCTGAGACCTATGACAGCGCTCATAGATCTCAGAGGTCTCCCACACACACAACAACACAAATTACAATACACTGAACATCTATACTAACCTATTACAGCCAATCAAATTACAGATAAGACAGGAAGTGGAGAGTGATTGGTTAGTAACGAATCTGGGTTGTGTTAGTAGATTTGTGTTAGCTTACTATTGGTTAAATGTTAATCTATGTGTCATTTCCATTACATTAAGCACGATGAAAAAGCATAGTGTAAGATTTATAAGTATGTGGAGATGCAAAAGTTACAGAGGCTTGTTGTACCAGGGGCTGCGCACACTCTCTGGAAGATCTTGCATGCAAGATGAATATCTATTGGCATGTATTCTTCGTTCAGGAAAAAATGCGTTCTGATAGCAAAAGTTTTCAAGAAGTCTGCAAATAACACAACAATTATCTTTTACCTCCCATGATTTATTATACCTTTCTGGTACAAAACACAAAGTCAGATACTCCTTTGACAGGTATTTCTGACTTCTATGGCAAATGCTACTCAATAACCAGGCAAGACGATTAGAAAGAGTCAATTTTGAATATTGTTTGCAGAAAATTAAGTATATCGTAGGAATGCAACGCTTATCGTTTTACGAATCAGGAAGTCATTTCCTTGGACGATTTTGTCAGACTGCATCATAGAGGAATGAGTTATCCTCTTCATGAAAGCCATCAGTAGCACCTATGATAATCTGCATTATTTATCCCCCGATCTATTTTCAGATGCAACTTACAATTGAATGGCGACAGGAACCTGGCCAAGGGGAGGATGGGGTCGTGAGTGCTTTCGACGCTGGCCTAAAAAGGGCGGGGCCTCCCTCCGAAATCCATCTCC
>JAAAKL020013652.1:0-12349 GCA_010016065.2 Carybdea cf. marsupialis auct. non (Linnaeus, 1758) | reverse complement strand
AGAGCTCCCCCCGAACGACATGGTCCCCCCGGGGTGGGCTGAAGGTTACCCTCGGAACGGGGGAAACCCCCCCCCCCCCCCCCCGCCTTCCCAAAAGAAACATATTGAGTGCCAGTACAACATCTGCTTTCAATGTAAACAGGCTTGTCGCGGCCCTCTTTTTTGCAGGTTTTGAAACGCGCCTTTACTCTAAGTCTACTAATGCTTTTGCTTTGGGCACATGATACGGAGAGACGTCAGTGTCAACCACTTTGTATACATCCACATTTATTGTAAATTCTCCTAAAGAATCTAGTCTGTCTTATGTTTTTCCTAGCTGTATTGTAAGTAATGGGTTGGTGCTCGAACCTTATTCAATATATTTTTGTTACAATCCATGCGGCTGTAAAATTGTGTAACATAATGCATAAATATAGACCGTCTAGTGGACATCTAGCTTTTATTCATGATGTACGTAAACGCATACCTTGTTGTGGGAACAAAACGTAAATTGATTGCTACATGTATTCCTTCATTCTGTATCAAAAACGAGGTTGTGTAGTAAAGGAGATCGGTAACGTGAAGCATTGTATCTCTTTTTTGGTCAACGTCTGCTGGTGACCTCGTTGTTTGTCGTGCACTATTGCCCCCCATAGGGTGTTAGCGCTCAGCAAGAATTTTTAGGTGAGGCGTAGAACTCGACTACGATGAATGTTCATTTGTCAGTTCAGTTAAGTTAATTTAGAGGTTTCTATTACTGATAAGTAGTTAAGCTTCGATACCACCGTAAAATTTAGGAAATTAAATTGAAGAAATGGACATTTTATTCTTGGAAATTGTTTATTTAACGCCTAAGAATTGTATGAAAAAGAATTTTGCACTTAAAAGCTATTTCGTTTTGCACAACTCGGAGCAGAACTCATTAAAATGGAATCGAAAAGTCTGGAACGACACTATACAAAGCCGTTATGGCTAGTCAGAATTTGGGCTTACGGTTGGTGCTGTGCAATTGGACCAATCAACGTCCGCTGGAGCTACGTTACCATGAAGCAAGTTGAATTTTGGGTGGCACACTTGTATACGGAATCATAAAGCAAGAGGCGGGTCCGAGGAAGTTGACAGGAGAATCTTAGTTCATCTGAACTTCCCCAAAGATTGATGTTAATTTCTTACAAAGTAAATTATTAGACTTGTAGCTCTTGAAAATGCACTCCCTTGCTATAGAGCGGGACCTTACTATAGGTAAGGTTACGATTTGCAGTATCCAATACATTGTCATTTATTCTAAGTTGCTCAAAGTTCGGGAATTATGGCGGTTGTGCGCGTGAGAGCCAGAGGAAAGTAACGCTTATAAAATTGTTGAAATGCAGAAAGTTAGGCATCATTTACAATCAATGGAAGAAGATGCAGCACAATCAATCGATAAGGACTGTCCCCTTGTTTCATCTTGGTGTTTTCAACCATACCAAACATTTACTTTGCCAGAGGCTCATACCTGTGATAAATGTAAAAGTCACTTTTTTGAAGGCATGCATCTTTTCCTTCACAAACGGAGCTATCATTAGCCACGTCACTGAAGGCAAGCTTCGTTGTTCTCGCCCCTCATTTTGGTATATCTTTATTCGAGGGAGGGAACAGTACGTATTTATAATAAATATAAGGCTCTTCGAAACAAAAAAGCGAACAAGAGTGAGCATTTTTTCATCAATATGTTATTCTCTGTTGTTGCCTACAGTTTCTGCCTATGCTCGAGTAAAACTTTGCGTAGCATTATCTGTCTCTAGCCTGCCATTCGCCACCTAAATTAAAAGTTACGTGAGCAAGTTGCGATAATCTTACTCCATGTAAATCGACGTAGTCAAGTGTACCCCCAGAAGATTTAAAACTTGAAATCTAACTTACCACTTAGATTGATTTTGCGAGCACTTATAGTTCAGGCAGAATAGTTTTCCACTTACGTTGATGTCAAAGAGAAGGGGAAATTTAAGCGCAGTGTGTATTATTTCTAACGACCAAAACACACTGCCATCTCCACACGAAGCATGTAAGTTTTATTACTTTATGTGGATCGATTATGCGTGAACTTACGTATGGCGTAGTAATCCTGATGCGGGAACTATATGACCTCTTGTTTACATTCTGCAGATGTGCCCTGTCGATGTTCAGCATTAAATTGCACACATGTTCTAAATCACAGCTATGGTTTACAAGTGCTCTTTTTGCCACGTGTGTGCTTTTTTCCTACCGGGATGGTTTTTTGACTGCTTTATTTTCAAAGTAGCGCTATGATGTTTCTGTTTTATGATGATAACATAAGCGGACTATCTACTTCTGACCTCGTAAAAGAACACAGGAAAATGGCCGTAACAGATTATATATGTATCTTAAAATGTCAATATCTTTTTTTGGAGTCGGAGATTCCGTCCCGATTGTACCTGTGTTTGGATGGCGTAGCCTTGTCACACTTTTGCCACGCTGAACATGTTTGATGCATACGTGAAGGGTACACGTGATTGTGGTCTACTCAGCCACTGATTAGGTCATTCAGCTAATTGAACAGTTGAGCAATCATACGTTGATATCAACTGTAGAATTCAGGCTAAATTCTACTGTAGTATAATTTTCATTATATATGCATACAAGGTGCGTATTATTACGTTTACTTAAAATATTAATGAATCCCGATGCTAAGATACGGTTGAAATCTTGTTACAGTAGGCAGGATTTTTTCAAAGTTGCCATCACAGCGACTTGATGCATAACAAATAAAGGGGCAAATATTGCCACTGGGATCCGAGAATGAAAATCCTTATATGTCAGGAGTCTGTTCACACACCTAGATACGGATTTGGCTATCCCTCTGAAACGAAAGAATCGCTTAAACTATATTATCAATATGCAACTTAGTTGAATCTCGTACATATGAATAGACGGTTAGTAAAAAAGAATTTTGGCCACACGGGTTTTCCTTGTTTCTAGCAGAAAACAGGGTCCACTTTTGAACCGCAAGGCCTCATTAAGAGCTCATGGTCAAGAGTTCCCTATTTTCAGAATTCTTTACTTCACAATTCTATCATAGGTCTGAATAAATGCAGATCTTTGATGCTATACTTCAACTGTCAGGCTCTTTGGTTTCCTTATTTATTCAGCGGTGGAATCATCTGTAGCAGAATCAGGAAATATCCTGTGTCTGGAAGGCTGATAGAATTAAGTCACAATTTCATTCATTTGTCAGTACGTTTCCTGTATCATGGACCACGGCACCGGGGGCGGGGGCGCTGGCCACTCTACCTTCACGCCAAACAAATATTTGTGTGTCCTTACAAGTAATCAATCGGCATTAAATACTTCTCTAAATTTCAGTAGTTTTCCATTTCAGTAAGTTGCTCCTCGCAATATAAAACCAGGTCGTAGACCCTGTCTGGTGATATATAATGTTAGAAATAGTCTACCATAGCTGATTAATTTAATTAAATTCTACAATAAAATTTGCCAGCAATAGTAGAAGTAGAATGTAAAGAAAGAAAAGTAAAATTGAAAACGATTTATTGGCCTTTAAACGGCCAAAACGTCGAGTCGATAGTATAATAAAGAGTGTGAAAGCAAAATACTACAACAATCTTCATGGGACACATGTTGGAAAACCTTAAAATTTCTAGACATTTATCAAAACTATTTTGCCAGATAAGCAAAAGAAAGGACTTGAATGTACTAAGTTCAGTTTGAATGGTAAACTAGGATCTGACAATAAACACATTGCCAATGCTTTTGCAACTTCTTTCATTCCATTGCAAGTAACTTAAAATTGATATCATTTAAGATGAAGAACTTTACACGGTCTAAACCATCTTGAGCTGCTAGAAATCAAGGAAAGGATGCAACGCTTGGCTTTCATCATGTATCTGTATTAGAGGTCACAACTCACCTTAAGAGGCTAAACATTCAAGAAGCTGAAGGAATAAACGAGATACCAAATCGCATTTTGAGCTAATGTTGTTATAAAAGTAGTCTGGGAAGGAGTTAAGTGTCAGATGTGACCATTCATAAGCTAACCACTTTTAACCGAAGGTTCAGAGTCTCAAAGTTTCAGAGTTTTTAGAGTTTCAGAGTTTCGGAGGTTAACAGAGTACTTGAGTTATTTACTTTCAGAGTTTAGAGTTGTATTGATAAGTTATGTAATGAAATATGGAGAACAAAGATAATCTGGTCTTATATAGATTCTAGTTCTGACATGATCTGCTAGTACTTTCCAGTACACATGTGTCGGCCCTTCATATTACGTATCTAACCATGCTGTCACTTAACTCTGCAATTGTGCCCACTTAAAGACTGCAAAAGTGATACCTATCTACAAAGCGGAGAAAAGGCAAATTTCCATAACTACAGGCAGATTTCTATCCTCCCTGCCATATCAAAAATCTTGGAGCATTGTGTATACAACCAACTGATCAAACACTTAGAACACAATGCCCTATTATGCTCACAACAGTTCGGACTCCGCAAAGAGACAAGTACAGAAGCAGCAAGTGTGCAATTTGTTGACGAAATCTATAAAGCAACAGACAATGGACTACAAACACGTGCCATTTTGATAGATGCTAGTAAGGCCTTTTACAACGTTAGTCACTCGGTACTGCTTGAAAATTTACCAACTTTTAGAATTACGGGTAATGAGCTAAACTGGTTTAAGGATTACCGTTTTAATAGGGCGATGGCCGTGAGCTACTGTGTTGTGTTCTCTGCAACACAAAGTATATTATGCGGAGTTCCCCAAGGTTCAATTCTGGGGCCTCTTTTATTCTTACTATTTGAAAGCATTGCAAAGTGTGCTTCATAATCATCATAAACACTTAAATGAAATAGAAACGATTGTCGCCGAAGACATGGCTCAAGGACAATGAGCTCATTCTTAATCTCAGTCAAGGCAAAAATGAAGAAATGCTTTTCAGCTCCACAGTGTACCAAAGAAAAGAGGATCGTGACATTAATATTGTCTACAAATAAAATAAAATAATCACCATAGATAGATACAAATACGTTGGGGTGGTGATTGACCCAGCAATCAACATGGAATCACATTACACATCAATAATTAAGAAAGTATCATGTCGACTAAAGCTTCTTAAGAAAGTGAGATCCTTTCTAACTGGGCTTGCTAGCATCCATGTGTACAAAGCTTTAAACCTACCTCTTCTTACCTACTGATATCGACCCCTAGCTACGGGTTCTTATCTTGTTAAATTAGTCCTCGATTCGGTGTACGCCTCCTACTGGTTTAAAATTTGCTGCGTTATAAAAGTGTGAGTCATTAAAGAACAGTTATTTGCAGTGCCTCTGTCAGGGGTTTGAGTGAGGGAACAACACAGGTTTAGTACAAATTGCTACGATGTATGGATGCAATGGCTATAGTAAGGACATAACAAATCAGTGCCTTTATTGTCTATTAAGAGCATTTTAACTTGTGGAAGATTACTATGTTATTAAATAAAGGGGATATATTGGGTTTAAATAGTCAACTTTCTCCAATTTGTGCTCTCCTTTGAAGATTACTATCCCTAGATGATCAGGGTCTTCTCTGATTTGTCACATCAATTGTCATCTTCATTGTCAGTTTTTTTCAGGCCCGGCGGAATGCGGGAGGGGGGATGCTGGTAGATAGGTCGACTAAATTTGACTTATCAGAAAGGGATTGTCATTGATTCATGTTTTTATCAATGAATTCTATAAGTGCCGTGGTGAAAGTAAAATACTCCTATCGCCGTTTAAAGTGTCCATCACTCCCGAATGGTTACCAGAGGTAAAATACTCCTATCTTAATTGGGTCTCTTTACTAGTGGCTTAAAAGCAATATTTACAGTAAGGTGCAAACCCTTTTCAATTTCAAAGATAGGATATTGAGGGACTCCTGCTGTCCCTCGCCTTTTAAAGTGTCTAACACTCCCGGATGGTTACCAGAGGCTAAGCAATTAATAGGGAGTGTCGCACGAAGTGGGCTTCGGTATGCAGCCAAGCAGCGTAAATGGGTTTGCTAAACCCTGATATTTAAAACAAAAAACTAAACAAACTTATGAAACAGAATTAAAGCACTGACTGTATCGTTGATCACTAGTTACAATGCAATAAATGCTTAACATATCGAATCAAGTATAAAGCGCCTTAATACATCACAAATTAAGAGATATTCCTGCTTGCTCAAGAAAGCACAATTTACTCGAAAGCGTGCTGAAATAACAAGAAGACAAATATCGGGTCTTGCCGTGGATTTACCAAACATGCCATAAACACTGCCATCTACTTTAAGTGGAAGTGCAACTTAATTTTTTTCAAATTCACACTTGACTTCAGGTAAAGCAACAACCGTTGAATAACTTGTTCTATAATTGAAATCATTCCAGGTTTTTAACTGTAAAACTGTATCGAACTACAACAATGGTTTTTATAAGCATCAGTTTGAAATATATTACAGAAACTGTGTCCTTTAATTCTTCAGAATAGTGATAAGACCACCGAAACTATGCAAATACAGACTTATATAAATTTTAAGGGATATTAAGAAGGTGACATGAAAATGGACAAAAAGAAGCACAATAATACAAACAAACGTTAAAGCCATCGACATATTTAGAGATATAGATACATAGATACTTACATAAAGGCAATACCTTAAAATTTCAAGTTTCACCAACCTCAACAATCTCCCCCCCTCCAACCCCGCCATAAAAATCTCGGAGTTAGTTTCGCTAATAAGAAAGATATCTTGTAATTAAATAGCGAGATCGAGGTATACAATATTCTGTTTAGGGTAAGTAATACATCAGAACAGTTGTGGCTTAAACACCGTCGAGGAATGTAGAACCTAAAGTTACTGAGGTCCATTTGCTGTTCCTAATTGCAAATGTCTATATGCAATGCTCAGCATTATTGTATTAATCCTCCCAAGTGCCCTATTCAAAAATCACTGTTATTATTGCATATGTGTTTATTTATTCATTTGTGGGTAATATCAATGGGTCTGTAATGACTGCATGTAGATATCGGTGTTGTAAAATCTCGAAAGTAAAACATCGTGACACTTTGGGGAAACAAACCCGCGGTCTCCGTAGTTGCGCAACGACGACGCTTTTCCACTAAGCTACCGGGCGTCTATAGTTTGCATATTGCGTCACTACAGGTCACTTTGAAAAGACTGAAGACATGTAGTGTATGCCTTTTTGGCATATACTAAATCTCCAGTAGACATTTTTCTGTTGATTTAGTTATTAGCACCTACTGTAAACAAGTGACGAAGAATACTATCAATCAATAATAGTAAAATAAAAGGGATTGTTTGAAACAGTTCCTTGCAGTGTTTGATGGAGTTCTCAAAATGTTTTTTCTTAAATTCTCATATTATTATTTATTAGCTTCTAAGATGGATAAATAAGGTGGCTGGATGGTTGCCAGGGATTCCTAAATGCAAGGGAGACAGTTCTTGCTGAAACATAGCCATAGTGTTGCAAAATGCTGTTGCATATATAACTTGGCACTGAAACTTCGTATCTTTATTTAATACTCAAATTTGACATTCTGTGCAATCTTGAGTAGATATTTCATCCTGACTGACTGACATCAAACCAGACCTACCTGATACATCCCTTAGCCCACACAAGCTTCATATACGTGAAAACTGGTAAACGGATCTTTGGTGCAACCACTTGATCTTAAACTGCTTCTAAAATATTAAGTTATCCTATTTAAGTTCCTGAAAGTAAATTTAATCCCTCAACCTAGCATTCCTTTTTCCTCCACCACTAAGCAAAGGTAATTAGTATGTAATACGGTATCAAAGTTCAGATAATTTAATTCTCCTCTTTATCTACTCTGTTCTTCTACTCAACTTCTCCCCGCTACTTAAATATTCACCTCGACTCAACTGCCCCCTCCACACTACTACTTTCAACTGTTACCCTATACTTCTTTACTATCAACTGTGTTGTTCTTTACAAAATGAACTTAAATTAGGACGTTATTTCCAAAAAAATCCAAAGCACTGATGGTGTAACAATGTCCCATCAAGCAACCATTGGCATTCAAAAGTTTAAATAAAAAATCGGAGGCAAATATTAAGCTAAAGTATTTGTCAAGGAAATGGTGAAAACTGTTGCAGCTGGGCTTTATTCTCCCTTTGGAAAATGACATATGTGGTTGAATAAAAAGAATGCTAAAGTAGGTGCTTTTTCAATTTCTATAGGGCGCCTAACAGGTTAAAACTTGATTTGCCAGCAGTGTACTGTATACTTATCAAATCGAAGACATGTGTCTCTTTCGACTGTGATGTGCAATTACATGTAAGTATACGCTGTTAAAGGTTTGCCTCGGAGTGGAAGGTCTAGTCTTAGATAAAGAAAATGACTTTAATCTGTGATTTAAAAATAGTTTCATCGTACTCGATGTAGACTATCTCGTTGTTCTTGGTGAGAAAGATATCTGTGTTTTAATGCAAAGTTGACTGAGCCTCCACAGGGAGCAGATCAGATTTTTAGCTTACCATTTCTTTTTCAGTGTATTTACATGACGAATCTACAATAATTTATCGCACATGAGAACAGATGAATGTCAAAATAGCGAAGAAAACTTATTACCGACTGACCAAGAGAGAAGCAGATAGTGTCTAATAAAACATTGAACAGTGCTTGAAATTAGCCCCTCGACGGTCCCGATGACTGAGTCACTGAAAGATAGAGAACAACTATACAAGTTAATTATCAGGTGAGCTGATGTACTTTTAATACAAAGTTCGCACTTGCAACCTAGTTTTCATTTCAAGGCCCTCTCGTACGTACTGCTGCCCAATCACTTCTGAGTTGATAGAGAGCAATAAAACGCCAGCCGTGCGAATGCAATACCTTATCAGTTATGTTACAGTGGGTATCAAACTCACAAGCTATTCATCGTGATCCCAATTCCCGACGACCCCATTTTGTTTTCATTGTATTAAGGTTTATGCAGAATTTGCCCCAATGTTTTTGTAGAGTATGCATACTTTCTCATTCATCTCATTTGTCTTTGGAGTTAAGCTTCACGGGTGCCGTACCTTGCCATTTATCAGTGAAGCAGTAGTCTTACTCAGTGTTTCTGATTTGGGAGAACAAACTGAAGAGCCAATTCATTTGTTTCACCTCTTACAAGACTCCCGAGTCCTTTAAAAGAACTAGTCCACCAAAAATGGAAGTGGTGCACCACCATCTAGCTCCTGGTCGCTAGGATTCCTTTTTGTTATATGTCTGAATAAGGACAGCCCATGATATTCAATGATTTGTTTTTAAGTAAAATAGATTCTATTCCTTTACCATGTTCAGAATTGAATATTTGGGAAGAAGTAGAATTTCTTTACTCAGATTTTATCATTTCACTGTAACTACTAATATGTGAATATGATGATAGCAAATACACATGGCAAATTCTGTCTCTATCTACTACTTCCTATTGTGGAATGCTGATTGCATTCTCTTGATACAATGCAGAGAAAATATATAAAGTATGCATGCATAATTCTTTAAAACAGACCCCATAATGCCAAATCTTATCAGCCCCTAAAAGATGTATAATATATATAATCTTTTATCTCCCTACCCTGCCTTCCAACATTCAGTGTGATCTGTACCGTCCCCCTCAGTTGGATGTTTTATGTCTCCCCATGCCATGATTTGAAATCTTCCCTCTTGCAGTTGTACCACCACAGTGCTATTGAGTCAAAAACTTGTAATGCATATGATTTAAACATGCTTGTTAGTTTATATGGTAATATAATCCAAATATTTGGAATGCACCTGCACTATTTGGAACCACCCCAACATTTGTACTCAACCAAACATTTGGCAAACACACAAATATTTGGCATACTCCCAAAATACAGGAAACACCTAAAGTTCAGTTTTGTAGAAAGATTTTGTGACTAGAGGTAATCAATGGAAATAAAAAAATCATGCAGCAGAAGTAGTAGGATCATACATTGTTGCTAAAGAATTGCAGGATAGCTTTTAAGTAGCATATTCTTTTTATAGGGATTCAGTTTATTTTACCTTGTGTAGTTGGAGACACTGACAATGTAGACCAAAGTTGGAGTTGAGAGGGAATTACAGGAAGAGGAAGATGGGGAAGTTGATCACGAGATAAAAATTAAGGAGATGGGAGATACCCTAGGAGAGAATATCAATCAGTTTGTAGCCCTGCATGGAAAAGTAAAGAGCCAGAACCTCAGGGTGACGTATCGATGACATTGTTCTTTGGTGTTAACCCTTCCCATGTTTTAATTGGAATATTTGAATGTACTATTGATATTTTATAAGACCCAATATTTGAATACAAAAATAGGTTATAGGAAGGATTATAATGCCTAATTTCACTTTTGTCAAAGCTTTTCGACCAATCCTTGTCAGGAAAATCACATTGATGCTAAACTAGATATAAATAAACAAGGCTTTAAAGCATATTTACAAGAAGAGAAGTACGAAGGAGATAACATCAAAACAGTAATAAACTATAATGATGAGTAGCTAATTACTACAAGAAAAAAAGGGAACACTTGTTATGGAGGCAAAAGTCTGGAGAATAGGAATAAAATGGAAAAGTACAGTGCTAATGACTACATACAGTATAGAAGTGGTAGGCAAAAGAATTACACATAGTTCATAATAAGGACACAGTAATGCATTAATGAAACAATGGAAGACTGAATACAAAGTCTTTTTGCTGATAATGTGATGGCCTCAGGGAGGTGATAGAGACAGCCTCCAAAATATGGAAGTGAAGATCTGTCCTAGCTCTATGTAAGACAGAGAACCTATTGTCATCATAAGAATCAGCACCATCTTTGTTATGTAACAAATGTAGTGCAATAGCCAGTTCAACCTTTTCAGGCCTGTATGCAGTGGCCTGACAAACACAGGCCAGCTGTCAAAGTTCCCAGTCTCTACAATTTCTAAAAACAGCAGGGGTTTGCTGTACCATCGTCGTTCCAATCTTTGTAATGCCCTACCTATGTATTGCTGCCTGCAGCTACATGTAAGAGAATAAATGAAATTACTAATCTGGGGGTTAGGTAGGACATCTTTCCTGGCACTGGGGAGAATACACACACTAGTAAACACATCCCTAACTGTCCAAGTAGGGAAATCAGAGCTTAAATTGTTCTTGACTCTCTTTCCAAAACACTCTGACACTGGGCCAAGCCAAGGTAATCTTAAAATTAGAGGACAGCACAAGGGACCAAGTACTTTATCTTTAGTTGATAGAGTCCTTTTAATGATAGCTTGTGTAACAGAGCTAGGATAACCATTCTTTAAAAAGGTTTTACTAAGATAGAAAAGTTAACTGTCTAACTTGTGAGCTGACCAGATAATTGAAGCTCTATGTACTAAGGCATGTTCTAGGTTGGTCTTAACTCTCCGAGAACAATTTGAATCCCACCTGATGTATTGAAAAGCTTCGACAAGAAAATCCAGAAATTCAGCATTTCTCTATCTATATTCAAGTTCTTCAGTACCAATAGTTTATAAAAGTAGGTTAATGGATCGTCCTAGTCTGAAACCATATCTGATTTGGTGACCATAAGCACAGTGAAAGAGAGTACTTACACCTAATGCCAGAATTTTGGTATGTAAATGTAAGAAGATCTGGATCCTTTTTATCAACATTATTTTCATCAGAAGACATATCAGATTGACGTGGTTCTTGTGCAGTATTATTATCACCCATCATTATTTTTAGAGTTTCTTAAGACAATAAGCTCTGCTGCCATTTCAAACATAGAAACTGACAAAGTTTCACTGTAAATGTTGTAAACATTTTTGTTCTGTGTTCAGAGTTATGTACTGCTATCTCAGGAAGTTGAAGCAATACACACACACTAAATGTAAAAGAAGATCTACTTATAATATTTACTGTATGGTTTAACCAGTGTTCTCCCTGTCTGAGGACTGAAAACTGTCTTTTTCATGTCTTCTGGTTTGGTAGCCTTCCTCCAGGCTAGGTGGTGTCTTGCAAGCTCTTAACCAATAGTTGTAACTTTCAAATATATTTTTATGCATTCCAGTCAGGTATTACTTGGTCGCTCTTTTAGTAGCCTAACCAAGTTTGGTAAGGCGAAAAGAAACCTTTTGGCAACACAAACTAAATGTATTCAAACCCCATGGTCTTAACGAACGCGAAGTCCCTCAATAATTATCAGTAAGTATGCAGGTTTGGTCTTAGCACTGCGCGTTTAATCGCGTGGCTAGCAGAGGTGATACTCTGTTGCGGTCATTTCGCGCCTAAGCTTGAAAGCGAGGTAGTGATGGGTGTTCTGACCTTACCTCTGTTAAAATTCTTTTTAAATTTGTCTTTTCTTCTA
>JAAAKL020013651.1:0-12350 GCA_010016065.2 Carybdea cf. marsupialis auct. non (Linnaeus, 1758) | reverse complement strand
GTGCCATTACAACAATGCACCATTACACCATTGCACCATTGCATCATTACACCAATGCACCATTACACCATTGCACCATTACACCATTACACCATTGCACCACTACATCATTACATCATTACACCATTAAATCACAGTCGAAAGTTGAGAAGCAAATAAACACCATTCAAATATCCATTGTTTGAATACTCTTGAGGATCAAAACTTCACATAAAAACCGTCATATGTCATTCAACTTATCACAATCTTTGTATCAATGTCACATCATTAGCACTTCCAGTATTCCCACCTAACCAAATTACTCAACCGTATTTCGTTAACATATTTTCCTGGTTATGCTACTTTGCCATTGTTTTAACTTGCATAAAAAGCAACCAAACATACGAATAAAACATTTGATGATGAGGTATGTTACATCAAAAGCTTGAAAAATTCATTTGGTAGGGAGTATGTAGGGAGTCCAAACAGACCAATCACTTCTTCATCTACAAACTTTGAACAAACCTGTGTGTCTGAAAAAACTGGTTTTACCTATTTGCTTAATCAATATCCGGTAAATCTGCTTAGTAAACTTTTGTACAAAGCAACCATTTCAAAGTGATTCGGGATCAGAATTGATTTAGCTTCCATATAATTATCACTGTTTTCCTCGTCATCTTTTGGATGACGTCCAGTCAAGATATTGACCTTGCTTCCAGACATTCGCATGCAGTAACGATCAGTCAATAAAACATAACATGTCACAAGAGAAACTGTTTATAAATTCACGATAATAATTGAATTATTTTTATGATGTGTTCTTGGGTATTCATTTTAGATGAAGCATAACTCTTTTCCTTACTATACTGAAAAATATACCGCTGATACACCGAAAAAAAAGATTTATTGGGTATTGGGTAGTAGCTGCTAAACTTAACAGTTGGTTGCCCTGTGAAGGTTGATATGTAAGAATTGTGATAGATTGACTGGCAATAACAATTAAAAGAAAGAGGTCTCAGTATTAAGATGAACGCTACGTTTTACTGTATTTACAAATATACCAAGAACTGTACGGGTTTTAAAGTATTCAAGTTGAGTTAATGAGGGGTGGAAGGGGGTAGGGAGGACTTCAGTTTCGGCTATCGAGTAAAGATCTTATATCGATGCCCGTATTAATTTTCTCTGAGATCAGTTGACACTTTGTATAGGATATATCAAAACATAGGATTCTTGATGCTCTTGCATAGAATAAAATATTTTCATGGACTATTAGGCAAGCCAGAAAAAAAACTTCTTTCTGGTTCTTGTTTCATTGAATAAAACGTGTATTAAATAAATGGCGTAATTAAGACTTTGCTTTACTCACCTACAGGCATGAACGGGAATCCTCTGAATATACTTTGGTCTTTGAGACCGTACACCGGGCAACCAAAGTCAGTTTCATTCTTCTCGATCATCTTTTCCAGCTCGGCAGAGCCGTTAAGCGGATGCGAAAATACCACTTGCGAGCAATTTTTGCAACAGTACACCATAACTTGATTTAAAATATCTTTAAATAGGCCAAATGGCAAACCATCTGAGGTATTTGTTAGATATGGGCTCCTTGTCCACCAAGCGGCTCGAAACTGACCGGAACAATATTTTGGAGGAAAGCATCCCAAAGCTTAAAGGGTAAGAAATAAAGTAACAAGAATGAATTAAATGGCCAAAAAGGACTTTTAATTAACGACCTCTGGCAGTAATGGAACATAATGACCTTCATCTTCCATGAATTGTACATCCTAACATGCCAAAAGAAAAGCATACAACAACACTAGCACGTGGAATGTATTCTATAATCAAGGCACAAACAGCAAACCACTGCCTGCATCTGGCCGATCATGTTGAATTTATAAGGAGTCAAGAGTTTGAAGTGCCTTCTTAGTTCCTAGCGTGCCTCTTACCCGTCATATATAATAGTGTTTTGACAATTTGTTATGATGTGTGTTATCAGGCTAGTAGAAACAAAGGTAACTTGCGGCTGAGGATCATATTTAGCAAGTGAGATGTGACGTTGAATTGAAAATGTAACATTTTCAGTGCTTGACAAAAAGAAAATGATAGATTTGCACAACGACGTAAGAAGGAGTTCCAGTTCCACGTTAACGTAAAACAGATTTTTAAATTTTTTAATGAAGACCCGTAAGTGCTTTAATTTAAAGGTGCGTTGGAATACATAAACAACTGTCAAAATATAATCTCAATTTCTGATTTAAAGAACCTAATACGTGCCCACTCATTTGCAGCTTAAGAGCCGCCGTGGTCTAGTGGTTAAGGAATCGGACTCACATACCATAGGTTGGGCGTTCATATCCCCCTAGCACTGTAAATGTGCTCTCTACCCAGGACATTGCTCACTCTGGCTGGGTAATAAGCTACGATCGAAGCCGAGTATGCCACCAAAAAAAAAAGTTAAAAATTGCAGCTTAGGTTTTAGAAACCATTTGTAACAGAAGATATAGGCAGATCATTATTAACTTACCTTCGCAAGTCTTGTATCCATCTCCCTTGAAACCTCTGTTACAGATGCAGCGAAAGGAACCAATGTAATTATTGCATGTAGCATTTCCAGCACAATTGTATGTTTCACATTCGTTTACATCTGTACAATGAAAGGGCGGAGAAAAGGGAAGAGAAATTTAATTGAAATATATGTTTGGTTATTTCATGTTTTTCATAGAGAGCATGTAGTGATGGTGATGATATGAATATGGAAAGAAAGATCTTTCCATTTTCATTCTTAGATTATTTCAAAAGTTTGTTGGTTGTACAGAATAAAAAAACTGCATGAAATAGCGAATTTATTTTGTACTTAAAACTTATTAAGTTTAAAAAGTTGTTTTTTGACGACAAAAGCTTTTAAGTACAAAATGAATTCGCTTCTTCGTAAAGTTTTATTAGTTTATTTCACTGAAGCTTGTTATTTCTTGTGGTATTTATCAAGAATGACAAAATTGTTCCTACAATTGATGTACGATAATTAAAGTTCAAATAACGTATTATGACAGAAAATATATTCCGAATTACAAAGTGAACAAACAACTTTAAGTTATCGAGGTTTCATTTCATTCAAATTTATGGCAAGTTTACTTACCTCCACAAATTGTGCCATTTCCTGTCCAACCTTTGTCACATGTGCATTTGTATGATCCAATCGTGTTTTGGCACGATGCATGATCATCACATGGATACACGTCAAGGTCACATTCATCCACATCTATTGGGAATGCAAAGCGATACTTTTCCTCAAAACGATTTTAATGAACATCAACTCAATACCGGTGCGCCGAATGACGGCCTTCTGCGTAGGAATCTACATTCTTTTGGAGTTTTAAATGGTAAAACACGTTAATTTTTGCTATTGAAAACAACACAATTGACACGTATTCCGTCAACTTCGGAGACCGAAGAGTGGAGGTAGAGAGATGGTAGAGAGAAGGTAGTCTCTCTCAGAAGTAAAATGGAAAAGGATGACTCTCATTCAAAACGAGAATTGCAGTAGCAGGTGAAGCTGCCGCAATATATGTAGCTTAGGGGTTGCCTTTCCTTTACTTCATAGCGTATTTATCTGCTGTTTTGACCTAGACTCATTTCAGTTCTAGATTCTCTCAATAGTACACAAAGCGATAATCAAGTCAAGTGCGTCATTGAGAAAAAATCCGTGGCACCACACAAAACCAGACCCATTGATTAACTGGTTACTGCACTAGCATCTCTTGTTTGATACACTTTATTTCACTTAATGAAACTACTTGAACCTTAGATCCAATCTTTGCTAATAAAGAAGAGAACTAAGATCATGATTTTCACAAACTTTGCGATATCAACTTAATAAATCGATTTATTCATTCATGGGACCCATATGAAGCGGTTCGCCTGGCTGCTGACAGACAGCAGTGGAGGTCCGTGGTGCTACATGTTGGCTCAACGTACCAAACCGGTGCATGAGGATTAGAAAGTGTGAGTGAGTGATGAGACCCATATGATTACAACATGAATGTCAACGCTCATCTAAACTACAAATTAGCAACATCTGAATCTTCACTTCTTTTAATACAACAATAGTTAACTTTCCTAATCAATAAGCTACAAACGATCCAAATAGAGCAGAGAATAGTTGTTGTGATAAAAAGAGGATATAATTAACTGCTCGTATCTTAACAAAAGGGAAGTAAGGAATTTGGGGTCAGGAGAATGTAATACGCCGACGCTTTTTGTGTGTTCAATTGCCTGAAAGAGGTGAAAAGGAGAGAAAAATTTGGGCAGGGGTTTAAGGAACACTGAAAAGGCTTGTAGAAACTCCTTTGATATGACGTACGCACCACTGCAAAGGAATCCGTCTCCAGTAAATCCAGGCAAACACTGACAGGCATACGATCCATTGTAATTGACACATGTACTGTCACTGTGGCATCTGGTCGTCGTAATATTTAAACACTCGTTGATATCTGTGAAACGAGAAGAAAACGAAAGCTATTTTATCTTCCGTATTAGACGAAATCTGCGATAATGCAATATTAGGTATGTTTATGAAGGCATGGTAGTGAATTACGCTTTTGTTTAATTTGATAGTAACTAAGCACCTGGCGTTTGACACGGTCAAAGAGAATTTACGGATACCTACAAGTTGGCCTTAACCCTGATTTAAGTAGATTAACTAGATTGTCCTTGGTAACGAAGGTTGAATTGGAAACAACCAAAACTTAAGAGATTATAATAGTTTATAGTTAGTATTTCAATATAATGGTTTAATTCATCAAATGATCGTATTTTAAAAAAGCCTATATGTTTAAGGAAATGTCACACAAAATAGTGCTTTTCACTTTCAATGGAGTGTTACAGCAATAAAACTATAAGAAGTAAATCTGCAATTTTATAATCACAAGATTCTATTTAAAAGTTTATAATACTACTGAAAAGAAAAGGAAATGTTTTCAATTGTATATCCATTCCTATTGGATCTTCTCTCAAATTTCTATAAATGTACTTTTAAATCCGCAAAGATGACAATCGGCTTTTGGTTGATTTAGTGGAGATATTCCTTTAAGAGTAAAATCAAATAGAAAAGAGAGGCAGGCCATAGTTTCGGATAATAATTAAGAAAACAAATGAATGACCTGAATACAAGAAAGTAAGAATCGTTTTTGAACTTTTTCGTGACCATTTAGGTGACAATAACTGATGTCTTGGTAGACGTTTTATTTGGACCCCTTTTCCTCTACGATTTATCCAGGGGAAGGGGATAGATGAGGATTCCAGGTTGCTCTATTAAGGCGTTCTTGTTACTACTATCCATCAGTAGACAAATTGGGTACACAGTTTCATCAACAATAATATAGCTGTGTTTACCGAGTCCCCGGTCGAAATGATATAGGTACAATTGTGTGCAATTTTGCCTTGAAATGAAACTATTTTTGTTATTAGATTAGTATGTTTGAATCTAGTTGTTTCCGTTGACTAATTTACACGTGACGTAATTGTAAGACTACAAGGCATCCAGCTACCAAGATGCATTTGCAACTAAATTCAAATGAGTGTACAACTAACGTTCTGCTATCAATCACATTTCAAAACACACAACGTGTCTTTAAGGAACCATACAAATAATCTTCTCATACAATCATATCACTTCATACTTTAACTCACTTCAAAACTGATGTGGATTTACATAGTTACTATTTATGAAAAGAACAGGTAGTGGAAATGATGTTTCGGTCTGCGTTAGATAGCTATTGATCTTCATTTTTACATGTTTATTGCAAGGAACATTTAAAACTGATCTGATCTTCCAGCCACGGTAGCTTGCAGCTAGGTTACAAGGAGTTAGCTACAAATCATGTATGAACAGATTTTTAAAATACTGATAGATTGAATTGGTGCAGCAAAAGCCAAAACATTTCAGTTATAATTATCAGTAATAAGGTATCGTATGTGTGAACTTAATATGAGTATATAATCTCGTCAAGAGAGAGTAGGCAGTTCAGTTCTGCTTTTGTAAGCCAGCGCAGATGGAGGATCAAAGCTACTTCGTAGCCAGGCATTAATGTATTTCGATATATTATAGTTGGTGATCTAAGACGTGTTTATACAATCGTGACTGAGATAATACCTTAAAACTATGGGACAACATTGACTTATAGCAGCACCCAAAACGTATATCAATAATCTAGGACCAACTTTTGTATAAACAAGAACGTTTTGGACAAAGGGAATGAACTATTTTTATATGTGAACTAAACAAGCTTGAATTTTTTATTCGTATTTTCTTGTAGTGTTCTACTTATTTTGATCTAGAAGACCTTGAGTGCAAGCATGCATTTGGAACAACTCTTCAGGGCCATAAGACAGTTCTATAGTCTCCTCTTACAGACGTTTTGATTTTTGACACAAGCCGTTCTAATAGCCGCGCGAAAGCATGGCAGGATAGAGGTCAGTGCATCATCATACCTCTACATGAATAGCCATCACCACTGTATCCTTGTAAACAAGAGCAGTGATACGATCCAAATGTATTATTACAACCAGCATTAGCATGACATTTATGGGTACCAGTTGTGCACTCTTCGATATCTGTAGGTAGTTAAAATTGAAAAAATAAGTAGAAAGAATTAAAAATACACTATTTGTATTATGAGTCGCATATTTACGACTTTAATGAACAAGAAGAAGGGAAACATTCTGTAGTCATTCATAATCAATACAAATAGATGTGACTGAGGTATACATAGGGAAGGAGAATGTAAAACTTATATTTGTTTTAAGTTATTATTGCATAGTTCTTCATCGTTCAAGTCAAGCCTATTTCATGGTTCAAATACTATTATTAATTAATACAATATGTGCAAAGAAAATAGACATCAATTGATCAAACTGTACGCTCTGTACATAATTAAACGGTAAAGTATTGTATGGATACAAGTGTGTTCAAGTACACATAGAGTGTGTAGCTAGCTAAGGACAGGAGGTCTCCTCGGAAATGGAAAAAAGTTAAAATATTTCATGTCGTCTTTGTCTCAGATCTTGAAAACCTTCAAATCATGGAAAAAATTTACCAGGAAACTTTCGCTGAAATGTCTACTAATGCATATCAAATTAAAATATTTAGAAGGAAGTGAATGCACCATATTTGAACTTGATGTATGGTACACACTTACTTTCTAATGAATAAAAAAGAAATTTTTGCTTAATGAAAAGACGTTTAATGGTTGCAATACAGCTCTGCGTAGCTGAAGTACAAGTTTTGCTTCATGATTGTCTCAGAAGAGTTCTAAAACAGATATTGAAGAAAATACTGCAGCGTTACATTTAGATGCACGGGATTGTGTTAAGCTATTAAAAGATCAAATGAATTGGAATTTCTCTTAAATAAATAAAAGAGGTATTTTCATGTCTTCAACTTTTAACAGCTTTAATCAGCGAATTAGTAGATGATTGTTGCAACAAAATTACCCTTTATGAAACAAATCGAAGTGACTGGTTAATGTGAAAAATAAGCTAAAAGGAAAACAATCCATTAGGTACTTTTTTCAATTTCAATTGAGTAGCACCAACAACGTCTGTTGAAGCTATGTTCACAGTTAACTTTCAAAACTTGTCTCTAACTATATGGATTTCAGACCAAAAGGTTGCCACGTGAACTGTTTAACTGCTGACCCATCGTACGGTAATCGAATGCAATAATGGCCTACAACATAAAATCAAAAAAGATTATTGAAGATGCATAAACATACCTTCACAGTGCTTTCCGCTTCCAGTAAAACCTTCTTTACATCGACAGTAATAGGAACCTATCGTATTGATACAATGTGCATACTCGTGGCAAGGGGAGGTCCAGTTTGCTAATGTCTTATTGCACTCATCTACGTCTGTACGGATTAAAAAATGGAAAGGCATGAGGTTACACAGAGCTCATGTTCACTAATTTGCACACAGTGGTGTAGTTTAATAAAATAGAAGAAGAAGAAGAAGAAGAAGAAGAAAAGTCAAATCAAGTCATATCTGTATTAATACCAATCAACTAAAGGATGATGAAGATTTATATTTGCTACAAGTCTCCAAGCAAGTTATCCATGGCAAGAAATCCATTCAGCCCTTGCCAAAGCCTAATTGTTACTTAGTCACACCCTTTTAAAACATTTCAACTTTTTGATCCTATCATTACACCATGGTCTATTCTTTTAACGGAATCAATAATTACACCAATTTATGCCTAAAATTATAACCAAATAAAATCAACGCATCACTAAAATATCAAATGCTGTTGTCCTGTGGTACGTAGATAAAGGAAGTTAACTATGGCTTTCAATAAATATTACCCCTCGCCTTTGTATAATCAAAGATGTATGTCGTTCATGGAAATGATCGCTGAAGAAAACTTGCAAAACTATTTAAGGTATATCCCATATCGCATATTTATTACCATTTATCGACGATCAAGACTCATGCAGTACAAAAAGTTATATATAAAGATGCACTTAAATGTAGAATTTTTCTAAATCAGTAGGTGTTATAAACTTTTTATTTTCAAGACCATAAAAGCTTAGTGGTGCACCATATGTGTGCGAACAAGCTATGACTTAATACGCTTCACTTAAGGGCTCGAAGAACCTCCCGGGTGGTAACGAGCATCTCAAGGTCCGTTACAGAATACAGTTATTGCTATGGAGACAAGTGATTGCTATGGAGACAAGTGATTGCTATGGAGAAACGTGATTGCTATGGAGACAAGTGATTGCTATCCAGACAAGTGATTGCCATGGAGACAAGTGATTGCTATGGAGAAACGTGATTGCTATGGACGTGGTGCGTATGGAAAAGTTGCCATATACACTGTCCTGCCTCCATCATACGAAATGAGACAAAAGAAAACTGAGACTAAAAAGAGCAGATATTTTTAAGGAAAGTTTTGCTATGCATAAAGCCATTGTAAATTGGAAATGGATTCTAACTGGTTTGAATCGACAGATAAATAATACCTTCAAAGAATGAAAGCTGCCTACGGGTGGTGGAGGAGAGCACTATCAACTTTATTGGACCCTTCATCATTTTGTATCTTTATTTGAATTAAATTTCTTTCACAACTTGTTTTCAAATGATATTAGCTAAATCATGCAACATTGGATGGAGTAAACTGATTTTTTCAAAAGTGTTACCTCATTTGTCACGGCAAAGTAAACTGATTTAAGGAACACCTTTGTTCTAAAGACAAAGAGCGACTGTAAACAGATGTCCCACAAAAATAGATCTCACTAGTGTTTTATAATACGTTTTCATAAGAAACACGATTGTTTTGCGCTTTTCTTGGTTATGATAGATACATCGAAAGTTATATTTCTTTACCGTAAAATTCATAGAGTTTTTATGTTTAGGGACAACATTGACAAAAAGAGCTGAGAAATGTTCCTCAAAATTACGAAAAGAGTGCTCTCACGAAACACTTACATGAAAAGGCAGCAGAAATATACTGTTTAATACTGAGTTTCGGTGAGAGTGGGGTATTTTATGATTTAATAGACATTTCCCTTTTTAATTTCATTATTATATCAAGAAAGTTAATTCAGCAAACTCTCTTTATTTCGATTTGAAACAAGTTTTGAATCCGTTTTGTAGCTGAATTAACATTCATTAACTCTCCAAAATAAGATAGTTCATCAAATAGTACATTTTTCTCCATAGCTAACCTCCACAAAGACGCTTCTAAACGGGACCCTAGCTATTCAAGTGTTCTTGATATGATGTTTTGTACGTCTCCAACATCGTCGTAGTGCACCAGGCTAAGATGGTGATCAATTCAGCCATGCATTAATGCACGTAGTAGTGACGACATTGAGTTACAGCGATCTCAAATAACTGGAATAAGGAGTACCACATAAGGATGTACAAAAGAACTGAAACAATTACAGGTAACTGCTGGTAAGGTAAACAATCTAAAAGTTCAGAAGTCGGAATGTGACATAAGACATAAGACATATGTTAAGTACAAGCTTAACTTATGAGGGTCTGAGCTGGGTCAGTGTATAGGTGAGATATTAATGCTGTTCAATAATAGCTTTAAGTTCATTGGAAATTAACGTGAGTAAACATACGTAGGCCCTCCAAAACCTTTACCTGAGATATCTAAGATTCCAAAATCGGAGTATGTTGTTATAGTGTTGCCTTCAGCAACGCAATAGTAAAATCCGCTTTCCTCTGGACGACCTCTTAAAGAAATTGCTTTTCCACTCTTGGCTCTCCTCTGTTGACCAGTATACTACAAAGAATAAAGAGAAAATAAGCAAATCTTTTCTTAGGAAGTACAAAAAGGAGAAAATTCATAAATCCGTAAATTTTAAGTACATTAGCAGATAGTATTTTACTTGCTTTACCGAGCACGGAGAGTTGCCTTAACTGATAGTGTGAGATATGAATGACACGATAAGAAAAAATGAAAGACATTTTGGGACATTTGGTACTACATGCAAGTGATAGGCCTCATTGACCATTAAGTCTGGATAAGATTCTCGGCCTTAGTAAGTGTAGCGTTTAACTTTGTAGAAGGTTACTCTAGTGTCACGTACTTGTTGGGTCAATTCACAATCCGTAACGTTGAGAGGCTACAACTGCTTTAAGAAAAGTCATTAATTCTAGTTTTCAAAGTCTTATAAAAACTCCCACCAAGAATTTGAGTATTCTACACCATTAAACCATTTGTACCCTACATAGACCTCTAAAAAGGCTAATTTCAGTTTCTCAAATCTTTTCTGTCATACTTATCAAGACAAGAACATCAATCCTATTTGTAAACGTGCTTCTAACAAGCTTTATTGTGACAGACTTCTTAGTTAATCTATTGTTACTAAACTATCTAGAAATTGGGGGACACTGAGGGACTGTAAGAACCTTGCGCGCCGTCAACCTAGACGAGCTTGTTGGATTACATCTGTCAAACTGGATCAGATTAAACCAACCATTGCTCTGCCCATACGGTAAAAGAGAGATTCTGCTGCCGGTTACAATTGGGAATATCCTATATCTTCTATAGAGCTAGAGTGGACTTTTATCCATAGAGTCCACTTAACTATCACTTTTGATAAAGGTATTGTTCAGTGCAAATTAGTTAATTAATGTTCAGTGCGAATTAATACAATAGACTATTTTTTGTGAAGGCCAAAAGATTAATAGCTTTTTCATAAATCATTATTAAACTATCTATTTTAAGTGGAAATTCTTTGACACTACAAAAATAGTCATATATACCCATTAATTGTAAGAACAAGTTGGTAATGGGGTCATTGCTACTGCATGGGTACTCATCGAGTGCCTATTCCAAATTTTTCTGTCTCTCTAATGACTAATAAAATACTCTCTACGCTGATACTGGCTGTCAGAACGATTACCAGTGCTACTAAAGGCATGGAAAAAATTCAGCCTTTAGGATTGTCTTTTCTTAAAAGATCAGTACATTTAGTACATGAAAGCAAACAAACATATTTTAATGACTATGTTGAAGGTGTACATACCATGACAAAATTATTTTCTTGCGCAATCATGATTGATATCGCTTTAAATTGTCGATTTGGCTTAGCCCTTACTTTCTCCTTTAGAATACAGGTCAATCACACAGATAGAATCAAAATGGTTTTTTTTTTCATTTTTATTGTACTCTATAAGACAACTAAGTTTTGCATAAAAGAAATCTGTTGATAATGATAAGAATGACAATAAAAACAGATTTTTATACTACTCGTACCAAATTGATCCATTCCCAGTGCAGAGGCTTTGCAAGTTTACCAATGGCATCACATGTCCAGTTAAATGTGAAGGATTTATTAACATGTGGTGGTCGGGGATGAGCTATAAAGGCTGGACCATCCTCTGGAAATGGAACCGTCTCAGTTTCTACGAGAGGTAAAAAATGAACAAAGTATTTTATTTTGTAAACAATCCATAATTATATCAAGACAATTTTCCATACAAGTTATATCTGAGGTAAGGTAAAGTTATCCTATGTACTTACGAACCATAAGAGATGTGATGTGGTAGAGAATCACATGTGCTAAGCCATGTCATCGTGAGATAGGGTGGTAAGTTCCTTTCTTGGGCACCATCAAATTCCCCCAGTTAATGCCAGGTAATTCTTTCTCTGATAAATTTACATTAAGAGTTTTTTGGATCCAAAGATGAGCGTTGATCCGAATAATTAATAAATAATCTGCTTTAAAGACCAACTCCCTACTGGCTGAGCCATAAGAAATAAGAAATAATAAATAATTCGTGCAACCGCTGCTTGCCTGTAGCTAGAAAGGACGTGCTTCCCACCCTTCAATGTAGCAATGTAATTTATAGTTTTAAGT
>JAAAKL020013650.1:0-12350 GCA_010016065.2 Carybdea cf. marsupialis auct. non (Linnaeus, 1758) | reverse complement strand
ACCAGACCCTCTGAGCGACTACTAAGGATGGTCTTTGGCACCAAGAGATGTAAGTCTTTTATTTTTGATTGAAATTTTGCCGCAACTATAACATTAACCAGACCAACGTCTATTTTATAGTGCGACAGAGCGATAAGCAAGTCCTCCACTGATTTATAGCAGGAATCTAAAAAATCAGAGGTCAGTTGCATGTACTTCAAAACAGATTATAGGTCACGTTGACGGATAATCTTATATAACAGACCAGAGATGCCACTAAGAGGCTCTGGGAAACTTTTTAAAACTAATCTACATCTGGATTCAATTCCCTCCAAAAATTTCATATGATGTTTTGCAAAAATTTGTAAATAACGAACATAGATGTAAGAAATTTAGAGACGTTGCTTTCACGGATGGTAAACTGTACTTGTATAAGTAGAACTAAAACCTGGATAAGTAGACGCGAGAAAATGTTTTAAAAATAAACTTTATTTAATAACAGTGCTGGGAAGGGGGGTAGAAGTTAAAAAATAGTCTAACAAATAATATCTTTGCAGTATTACGTATAATCAAAAGAAAAATGAAGGTCGAATAACGTCAGTACATCACCTTCATCTATCTTTCCGTTTCTTCGAATAGCCAGCTCGTATTCAAAGCTGGGACAGATTGTACCACACTGTGATAAAGCAAAGGGAGAATAGTTTGTTATAGGAAATAAGGGAATCAGGAAAATCAGAAAGGTCCTACAAACCATCAAATTTTTGTTATGGTCAAATAACAAAAAAGCACAGTAACATTATTCGGATATTATCCTAATTGATACACATGGATAAATTAAATAATAAATCAATTTAAATATTTAATAGCAGTTTTTAGTTATTCATATTCAAGAAAGAAGAGCACAGGACTATTAGGAATAATGCAAGTTTTCAAGCGTCAGCAGATCAGGGTTTAATGCGAGTAGGCACTATTAATGAAAAGATTGATATGTGACTAATTCAAGTAGTTTTGTGTCCATTCTGTGTCCTTATTTTTATACCATAAAACCCCTAGATACTTATTCAAAAGTGTAGAACATGAGTATATTTCGGTGCACATGGTCAGTTGCAGTAGGAAGAAGGGTTAAAAATGCTAAAAGAAAATGTGTCAGGGAGACAGAAACAGGGAAAACAAAATTATAAGAAATGGGCCGAACATTTTAAGTCTGAAGATTTCTATATTTGCGTAAAAAGATTTGAATGTACCAAGAGAAAATTTTGAAAAATATGGTCTAGATTATGTTTACCAACTTTTGTTTGCATCGATTGAGAATCTAAAATTGCAGAACTATAGGATAATATCATAAATGATTAGACAAGAGGCAAAGAAATCAACCCCGAACTTTACAAAAATATGAGTCATCAGCCTCTAAGTGATAGAGCCCTTCCTTATCTTCGTATGAGGCGTACAGGTGCTCACCCTGTTTTTAAACATCTCTTTGGTCACCGTACTCATTTGATTAAGAAACCCATCTTACTTACAGGATGCACATCTATATTTCTAGTTTACTCAAAACTCAGGCAGCTTGATTTCAAATCTCATTAGTTTAATATACTTGTAAATACTTATAGTTATTTATACTTATATATATTTAGATTTATCCATTTACCTTGGAGCCGTAAATCGTCGGCATGGGGGGTAAGCTTAATGTTGTTAAAGTAGTGGTGATGGATCCTGTTATAATACCAACCAGTATGAGTCCACACATGACCCAGAAGATACTGACGAATTTTGTCTTAAGTGATCTGGGTGTGATGTCACCATAACTAAAAGATAGAAGTGAGAATATAGCTTTTAACGCCCTTTTCCTATATGCTTATAACTCAAGAGTTAACAGGAGCAGCTTCCGAAAGTTGATCTAAAGACTCTAAATCGAGTTTTGTACGAGTTCTTGACTATTACACCTCATTTAGAATGGGGTTGCAACAATGAATGCACTACTGAAATAGACTGTTGAATAAAAACAATACCTTAGGAGCGTACAGGTAATATTTACAATCTGTGTAAGTCAGATAAAACTTATGATACGTTTTGGGTTCGGAAACCCAATAATGACATCAAAGCACTTTAAAATTTCAATATTTCAGACTACTACCATGCTCAAACGCTTGCTCGCTCTCTGTCTCTCTCTGTGTTTCTCTCAGTAACGATATAACGCCATAAAGACATAAAACTGAGCTGCGATTACGATTCGATTATCAAAACAATGCTAGTTTCGTCTAAGTAGCTCACCCGACCGTAGTCATTGTAATGAATGCCCACCAGAATCCTTGCAGGGATCCAATGATAACATTTCCTTGTTTCAGTTCATTTGAATCTAACAGGTGGTCCTAGAATGCAAATAACCGTAAGATTAGTAAAATTTAATAGGAATGATTTCCTTTTATAGCAAATTCTAGTATTTGCCTACAAGAAGCAATTAACTCAATTTCAAGCTGACAACACACGAGATTAAATGCAGGTCCCTTGTGTTACATATGATTGATAGCCTGTTTCGTTAAGTGCGGCTGTAAGCTACCGTACCTTGAAGATGGTATCAGTCTTGGTTCCAATTCGCGGTAATTTGCAATGAGCCAAGAAAAATGAGGATCAATTGCCAGACAACATAAATGAAAATGTCATTGCGAGCACTTCAGTAGCTGTCAGGTTTAATATTTTTCAGGTGAAATGGAAATCAAGAATCAGCGACCTTAATTGGTGGAGGGACTGGAAAATATTTTTACGGTTCCAAATGCGCTCTCAAGCCTGGTCGGTAATAAGTTTGTAGAGTATCTGCAAACGTAACTTCGTCACTATATAGTGCATAGTGTCTAGTTTGATCAGCTTGGAGGCTTATAAGCACGTTAACTAAAACACGTAAGTGGTCTATTGATTTTACAACAAACATAATTTCTCAGTTAATATTGAGCATGAAAGCGTCTTATCTTACATCTAAAGCTGACTGCACAGACCATATAACCGAATTTTTTTGCTCTGCTCTCTTTGATAAGAGCACAAGTAAATTTAGTGGCAAATAAACTCTCTTTGTTCTAAGTTGAATTAACTGCGTTCTGGCCCTTAATTGCAATAATACTATAACAGTTAGCACGACACAGTGATTAAGTTTAGACAACGCCCATGGTCTAAACCATGGCTAAACATGTGCTTGTGTACCAATGGTGGTTGATACTTCATGGTCATTCAAGGAGTCTTTCGAATGTGACTCCAGATGTAATTGATAGATATATAATTCTTTAAAGGCAAACGATCCACCGTTTACACCACAAGTATTGCATGTGAAACATTAAGGAAAAGATTGTTTACAGGATTGTAGAACAGTATCTTAAACATTGCCTAACGCAGGTTAGTCGTTAATACCAGCCTGTTGTTAACGACTTAGATGTATTTGTCCTTTTATTGCAATTAGATATAACCTTTCGAGCTCGAAATGCATGGAAGCATTTGATGTTGAAGTCACAAAATATCACAAGCTGGTATGGTAGCACTATCCATACATCTGAATCCTATTTTGAAGATGTTGCGCAGCGTTTCGTCTAAACATGGTCTCTTGTATATCATGTCCACAGCATGAAAGTTGTGATATAAATGTCCTCTACTACACGTGATAGGAGCCATTAACAAAATTTGAGTATCTGCTGGTCAACTCAGAAAAGTTATATGAAGCGCTTTTCTACTGTATTCTTCAAAAGTTCAAAATCGCGTAGAAATTGGTAGCTTATAACATGGATTTAAATCGTAAAGTTGGGATGTTCTCGCATTCACTAGTAACTTGTGAAACCGATCAGTTCAATAATTCTCTGCCCAAAGTTGTATTTATCTTGCACAGATTACTTGGCTGGATGGAGTTCGTTCCGTGGTCACATGATCAGGTTCATTGATTTGATTTGATGATTCATCAATAGCACCCCCACCCACCCCCTGCACAGCCGTTTTCACTGGATTTTGATAATAACCTCAGTAAGCGGATCATTTTGGAAACAAGGTCACCTTAGGCCTTTTTATTGCAATGCCATCTTTAACGCACTGCAGTGTATCCACTGTTCTATCAATGTAGGGTCTTTTAGGGGGAGGGGGGGGACATTGTAATTATTTTGTGCCTAAGATTGTATACTTTGAAATCAGTTTTAAAGCGTTCATTTTAGTAATTACATCTTGCATTTTATCTTATTATGATAGCAAATATTAAAATTCATCCTTACATACATACATAGCCTGGTCTTGTTGTTGCAGGAGGTGATATGCATTTTCACTTATTTTCAAAGTTTGACTAAAATCGCAGCCTAAAATCCCTGTATTCTAAACTAGACTTTTAGAGTTATACTCCCATAGCGCAATACCTCACTAAAGACAATACATGCCCTTGTACTAATTAGAGGAATGCGATGTACACCTAACTGCTTCATAACTATCTTTATACAAACATTACTTACCAAATACCAGAAAACAACTCCTGTCAGATATGCCATGGCTACAGATACTAGCAAAACTGGCCAACACTGTGCAACACTTCGCAGAAGATTAATCAAGCCAGATTGGTACTTCTTCTCGTCTCTCACAATAACTGCTGTTCCAGGTGATTTTGAAATGGCAACAAAAATGAAGTCCCTGTTAAATGTGGTGGATATGGATCTACCCAAGATTGGGAAACTAAAATGAACATTGTCATCACTAACTCTATCTTGAACGGCAATTTTATTATCGACTTCAGCTGTGTCTCCTGACTTAGTGTAGAAAAGGGTAAGCTTTGTTTTATAAGAGATGCAACCGGTACAAATTTTTTCCATCATTTTCGTCAAGAGCACAGGAAAAACTCCTTTCTCTGGCCGTCCATCCTTTTTTATGACAAACGGACTTAATTCACACCAGTTGGAATATACGATAGGAGGGCATCGACATGTGTCTGTAAAAATAGGAAAACCGAAAAGGAGTAATGAATATCCAATGTGCTGATCTGGACAAGAATCTAATATACTAACATAAAAAATCTGAAAATTTCTTTCTTAAAAAACATGGCAAGACAGGTTTCTTGACAATGCAAGTTTGAAACTTGAAAAGTTATAATTGCATAGCAACATTGAATGTTTGTAAAAGCAAAGGCTCGATTGGATGATACTCTAATTCATCTCGATTATTGATAAACGATCCCCTCGCTCCTAAACTGCTACAGTTTTTACGAACCAGCACAATGCCCAAGAGAAATTTAGATATTCTAAAGACGTAGACAATTAACCTAGCTTTAATACATGTTCATTATTTTATTCACAGGCTGATGGCAAGAAAGTACTGATCACATTTAAGCAGCAAAAAATGCAGCAAGATGCAGTAAGAGTCTTCAATAACACTAACTGTTGACAAATATGCAAATGAAGTAAACACCAGCATACATGCAGATATATGTGAGGAACATCTTCACATTGACATTCAAGTTGACATTGCCAGTGTATGATTAAATGCAGCATCGATACTAATCTGGTCACAAGTTAATTTTTACAGTCATTTTTATACACCTGCTACAAAGTGATGTCACGAAAAAATGTGAAATGCGTTTTTGTGGGAATTTCGTTTAGGGTTCAATCCATTCTTTCAAAGAAATATGCAACTTAAATAAGTAATTTTCGCTAAATGCTATTAGAAAAATTTAAATTGAACCTATATTTACAGGAGAAAAGATAAACTCTGATTAAGAATATAACTACAATGACTTATTTTAATCATGACCTGATTATTTGCGAATTACACAACATATTTTTTCTACCTTGTGCCAGTTGGTCATTTGGAGTAAGTGTGTAGATATTAACTTCTTCTAATCAATAACGATATTTTTCTTACCTGCAAAAGCATTTGGACTCTTTGGTCCCTCCCCTCCCAAGGTAAATCCAGAAACAGAAACTCTATACGTCATGTAATTTTCTAGATGCTTCACTTTTAAATAATGGGTGAATGCATCGACTTCGAACTGTTTGTACATAGGTGTTCCAATCACATCCTCTCCTGACGATCTTAAATGGTGTACATATATACGGTACCCACGTAAAATTCCATTTGTTTCACTCTCTGGGATCGGTTTCCAAAATATTTCCATCTCTGTTGTAGAATATTTATGACGAACTGTTACTGTGGGGGCAACACCAGGAGCTGCAAAGTGATTTGGAAATAATATATTTCACAAGAAACTACAGAATAAAAGAGTTAGAGTACTAGCATTTGATAAGACCATATAATAGTTTCTGCTTGCATAGGTACCCTGAGAAAATTATCTATTACGTAAGAAGTGCCGAAAAATTATTTTTGTGAAAGATTTTACGTAACGATTGCAATGTGATTGAAAATATATTGAGACGCTGTTGAGGAGGTGACAATACCAAAGAGTTGTATGGAGATAATTGGTTAAAGAAACAACTAAAAATTACAAGTGTCATCGAGAAGAAAGGATTTGTAAATGTCAAGTTGACTGCTTACTTGATATTGTCTTCTCGAAAGTACTTCGTAGATTTTAGTAAACTTTGGACAGATTCAGGGGCCGGATGGCACTTCTCTTCTTCGCAAGTCACATTGCGCAGAGAGGTGAGTCGCCAAATTGCCTAGAACTTGATTTCTATCGATGAATGATAAGGAACTGATGTGATGACTAAGGAAATGTGAACTATCTTGCCACTGAGTCACCGTCGCAGTTAGTAGAGCAGCAAACTGATATTGTGTGGATGCCATGTTGGAATCAAGGTGGTGACAATTTCACTTCTCTCTAGTATCGCTTCACGCACAATAATAATGAATGTGGTTTAAATCCCCCTCTTACTACAAAATGACTAGCGCTAAGTTTCAGATAACAAGCTTTGAAAGCAGACTAGATGTCTAATGCAAGCTTTTGCTTTCGCTTTTACCTGTTTCTAATCCTTAAAGCACATCTCGGACAAATGCAATGTCAAATAAAATGAGTTTGACATTAGCCAGATAATTGAGCCCATGGCTTAAGGTCATTATGATCAGGCAAATAGTGATCAGGAAGAATCCTAATTCACTGCTAAGCATGGATGGCCAAAGTCACTAAATTTTGAGCTTATCAATAGAGGCTGATAAGTTAAAAAACTGAATTGAGAGGTAATTTATAAATGAAAAGCAGGATACAGGATCCTGATTTAAAAAGAATAAGAGAAATATATAGGAAATTAATGTTGCAGGTAATTTAACAACTTACGCCCCTCGGGGGTTCTTCCGGTAACAACTTTGGACACTCCTGCTCCGACTGTAGTTACACCTTTGACTTCAAACCAATACAGACTGTAAGGTTTCAAACCTTTCACCAATTTTCGATCAACACCATCAGGAATGTCAACATGAGTGAGTTTCTTCTTACTGTATATACGATATGATATTCTGTGTCCTAGGAATGGTCCATGACGTTTATGACTTGGAATTGCTATCCATTCAAAGTAAACCTGGGTAGGCGTGATGATGCTGAGCTTCACGTTCGTTGGTGGAGCAGATGGAACTACAAGAAACAATGCTTCATTTTAGGCTGAGCACTAAATTTGGTATTATAAGACCTATCATAATTATAAATCATTCTCGTGTCAGCGCTTTTAATATCGAACATTGTATGCAGCAATCTACAACTTTTAGTGACCTATGAAATAATCCTAGAGATATTTGCACAGAAATGGTTACTGGCCTACTACCCCCTCTACTGTCCCGGGAATTGCATAGTAAACCGTTTTGACAGGGGCAAAAATTGGGAGGTTTGCAGCTAAGTCTTCCGCGCTTATAAAATGGAGATATAAACTGTGAAAAGTAGATGGTCAAAGGAAACAAGTAAGCTTCTTTTTATTTAACTATTACCACATGGTATGGATAAGCACCACACTTTCCTCTGCTCTATATCCCAAACTACAAATGGCATATTAATAAGTCAGATTGAAGAATTAATAGCTCTTCTTACCTGATGGCATTGTATGTATCTTGATTACTTTGGATGCCATACCATTACCAAAGGTAAAGGAGGCGACCACTCTGACAAAGTAAAGAGTAAATGGCTCTAGCCTTTCAATGCAGGCCTTGGTTCCGTTCACTGCTTCATTATCCCACTTACGTAATGCATCTACCCTCTTGTAGAACACATAATATAAGTAAACTTTAAGTTCGTACGAGGTTACGTTGATAGGTGACCATGAAACATTTATTGATGTTGGTGAGAAGGAGTCGGCTTGAATTCCGATCACTGTTTTTGGAACTGAAATATAAGGTTCAAAAAAAGTAGCAATATGTTAAGTTAATCAGATAACTAATTTCAATACGGTACATAACATGCACATAATGAGGCCGTCGTACCATGAAGTAAAAATGCCCTGAGTGATGAAAGGAAGCACATTTTGCAAACAGGTTATACAAGATTCTTAAAATTAAAAGCTTTTCCTCCTATATAGCAGTTTCCTCTACGAGGACCTAGTTTCCTCTAGATGCTATGTTCTGGAGGTACATTATGCTACATGTAGGAGCATTTTACTGATTTGTATACTGTAAAGCAAATACGAATCACAATGAATACAAATAATTGTTACCCTATCTCCTCTGTAAATTAGGAAAACTGGTACTCACAAACTAGTTGTAAGATAGTGCAGTTTCAGGCTTCACTACGTAATATCTTCTGAATTTCAGTTGTCCCCTTATTCTTCATATCAATTTATATTATGACGGAAAATATAACTATGGAAACTTAAACGAAAGAATGCTAATAGCAAATAAATATGAAACACATTGAGCGATACACTAGCCCTTCCAAGGTTGTTAGTAAATTGCACCAGGTATTCACAGCAGTATTAATGACACTTAATGTTTTAAATTATTGCAAGCTTCTGTACTATACTGTTAGTTTCATCCAAGTTAAAAGATCTTGTGTATTTCCTTTCAACCACTCCATGTGTTTTGCGTTTGAAGTGTTCAGAAATCTTGCGTCTTAGATATATTAGTCAATAATTTCAGTCGACCATTTCCACCAACAACCTCAGATAACAATAGCAGTCGACAATTTCCTTTAACAATATCAGTCAATAATTTCAGTTAACAAAATCCGTCGACAATTTCAGTCAACAAAGTAGGTTAGCTTAGCTGAGTCTTAGATGAGTTACGATCTAGCATTGTAGTATCTAGCAATACATTGTACATATTATCACAAAGCCTGTATGCTAGAGGCTGATAGATGTCTTTCATACTAAACAAGGAAAACATACCACTTTCAGTTTCAATATGGAGCAGTTTGACTGGTAGTCCTCCAATGGAACCCTTTTCTTCTAGCTCATCTTGAACTTGCAGAAACTGATCCGAGTTCACTTTTTTGAACCAAATACTGAAGTTTGCAATCACACTTCCTGCCCTAAAATAGGGTTCATAGGTACATGCAGGATGTATGAAAATAAAAAATTATCAATAAACCATACGACGATGAATTTATGGGATGAATGTGTCTGAAAACATCAACATGATAACTATGACACTTAAAATGAAATAATTATTTTTTTTGATAATAAGCAGCAAGAAAGAGAACATATGACTAGCTCATCAAAAATTTATTTCAAGGTAATCCGTTTGTATGTTGGTTGCAAGAAGATATTGTTCTTTCTTTACTGCAACGTCAAAATATCTAAAACTTTGACGCTTTTGGACTAATAAACATTTCAATACTTTGATTCAACAATCAAAGAGGGATGATTAATATGGAATTTTACACTTAACTTTCGTCGGTATAAGTATCACATCATATTTATTTGAGTTAGAAATCTGGTCACTTTTTGGGTAATCATCGAAGAGAGGAAATTTCCCACGGTGGGCACAATTCTGTATATTTAACCTCAAAATATACACTACATACGGTTAGGGTTATAGGACTGTAGTGTTAGGGTAAAGTTCAGGATTGTACTGTTTCAAAGCACAACGGAATACCAAACTTTAACTCTCACATTATAAGCTAAAACATTAAAATAGTTTAGAAACATTCATCGTCATAGCTTATACGGGGAGTATAATGTTTAAGGTATCGATATCAAGAATCAATACCAAGGAGGAAAAATGGTTAAAAAACGTCCAATTTGCGTTGTGATGAGGCAGAGAACAATAGTAAATGTTAGCAAAATTATCTTCTTTTAAAGATGAACTGATAGTAATGAAATTATAAATGCACTATATAATAGGAGAGAGCATTCGACTGTGTCCAATAAAGATGAATCAATCACCTTGGAGGGGCGAGTGGGGTGTAGTACATTAGAGATGACCGGTTACGATATTGTTATTTAACCATATAACGTTTATGCAGAATCTGTGATGATCAGGTAACGCATGGTACGTCTGCCTTCCACCTGGCCGTTCTGGAACTGGTTTACAGAAGTACAAAAAGTCGACATTCAGCAGACCTAAAGAATATGTCCCGTCGGGTTAATTACGTATTTATATGAACCCTTATCAGTCAAAATCACAACACCACTCGAGTAGTCCAAGATCTGATTAGAAATTTCAAAAATGTGGCTGAGTATAGCTTTCATTCCGTACTTTTTATGTTCAGTTCTGGGGATTTGTACTCTGAGGGGGCTAGGTGCGAAAAGCTTTTAAATTCAAAAATGTTTTTATTATTTCGTGCTAAAATTGGTCTTACATGAAGTTGTGAACATCTATTCCCTGAAAATCAGGATTGTTACGTTGTGCTCTGGAAACCTGGAAAAAGGAGGATGCTCATATTAACAATACTTTCTCAGGCATTTGGAAAAATGCAGTGAGGAACTGAGCAACATTAAGAAAATAAGCAAACAAAAAATCCATAAAAACAAAACAATTTAATTACTTATTATCAAGAACACGTTTAATAAGACGTTTTTTATGTGTGTTGTCAAACAATTTTTTGCCGATAATAATTCGATATGTAACATTTTATGTCACTAGAGCTCTTCGCCTGGAGGTATGTGTGTTGAAGTGTAGTCAAACAATTTTTTGCCGATAATAATTCGGTATGTAACATTTTTGTTACTAGAGCTCTTCGCCTAGAGGTGTTCGCCAACAGATTTTCGAGGGACTGTTCTTCCTTGGTAATTATACAGCAGGAAAAACTATTTGTTACGAAGATTGTTTGCCTGATCGTTTCCAATAATCTACCGTTAGATATCTTTGCCAGCTATTCACCTAAATGTCCTAGGATAAGACTGTCCTGAGACTCGGTTTATATTTGGTGGCGTAGTAGAATAATTGCTTTGGAAATTATTGTCACAGGGAATGAATAACAAAAACTTTTTGACAATAGACATCAGTTTGTTATGGATAAAGCTAAAACCTAACTAGCACACGAAAGAAAATAATGGTACACCTACTTTTTTCATTAAAGCCACTAAAACCTGAATTGAATCATAATGCTAATCTTAATGAGTACAAAAAGGCTCCTATAAATGCCATGTCATTTATATTTTCAATCTCTATTTGTCAAGGATACTATTTTTACTCCCAGAAAAATATTTAAAGACAGATTCAAAGCCAATATTTGAGGCAGAGATACAGCAACGATGCTGACTATTTTTACCTTGAAATGTTTATTGTATTTTGAACATTTTCAATAAGATAAAATATAGCCGGAGAATCGCTCAAGAAAATGTATTACTTCTTCATGTACCTTCAATAAGGAAAGTTATATGCGAATAAAAATACCTCTCCATTGCAACTAATTATTGGAGCACAAGTGTTAAATGTAAAAATATTTAGATAGAAATGTTTTAAAGTTGACAAGATTTACATGCACTTACATACATTATTATTATTTGTTTTGAGAGATCAAATTTTTTTTTTCGTCTTTAATTAAAGCGACGATTTACATAGTAGCCAAAAATGGAACTGAACAGGTTATACATGGTCTGGCATGAATCCCTACATAAAAAGATAATTGTTAATTATTAAAAGCGGAGTAAAGTGAAGACGAATAAATTACTCAAGTGTCATCTTTAATTCACAATTTTGTACGTCAAGTTATAAACTTTCTGACTACTGATTGCAGAGAGATTTGGCATTCAGAGACTTTAAGTTGTGCAAAGTAGTCACAAAACCATTAGTGTATGAAAACTTTGTGTGCTTCCATTTTGAGCGTGTAAAAGGCATATTACGTGGACGAAAATAACAGAATTGTTTTTGATGATGTGTATAATATCAAAAAAACTTCCAAGACGTTCCCATAATCGACCATCTGCCAATCTTGCCACAGTATCTTTATATAATTAATCGACGGTAATTCTACTTTAATTGATTTGCAAGATAAAAAATCTCTATCTTAATAACATAGGTAGCACTTTTATCCTATAACTTAACTTCCA
>JAAAKL020013649.1:0-12350 GCA_010016065.2 Carybdea cf. marsupialis auct. non (Linnaeus, 1758) | reverse complement strand
GTGCAAAAATGAGAACAATAACATAATCGCCAATCATGCGGAGTTTCCAAACCAGGGGTTTTTTTATAGTAACTATGTTCAAACATTTTCACATTCAAATATCGTGACGTCACACTTTCCCTTCGCATAGTTCCACTCACTGATCTCTAAAAAACACTGGATCGAGCATCTTCCGTCTGAAAGTGAGGTCAGTCGTGGGACGCCATTTCAGTCCCCATCACAAAAATCTTGTAAACAATGTGACGCAACATGGCGGACTTTCCCGCGCTATTTCAATTGAAGGGGGCCAGTATTCGCGACTACACTTTTTCATAGTTGGTAACAATGGGAAGCTCGATCCAGTCTTTTTTAGAGATCAGTGGTTCCACTCTGATATAAAACTTAAGGAACAGATCAGACGAGTACGTACCCTACGGCAAATTTGGTTCCTCCTGCATATCGTACTGTACCATGCTTTTGCCCAGCAACGATTACTCTGTCTCCCACCTAAATGTAAAAGAGTATGATTTACTGTATACCCATTCAAGCTGTAGTATACTGCCCAACCCTTCCAAAATAAAACAAATGTCGGGGTATTATAATGTCCACCCATTCCCAAATAAACCAATGTCGGGGTATCATATTTTTGTTTGGTCTCTCCAATACCTCGACCATATGATAAGGACTTACCGAGATAAAAATCAAGACAAATATTAAAATAAAAACAATTTCATATCTTCCACTGTTAATACATAGTCACTGACCACTTGTTCAAGTATGTCTCCTTTCCTTGCTAACAATAATAGAGCATTAACCACTCATTTGACATTTTTTCATTGTAAATATTAAGTCTCCTAGGTTCCAAGCTCGGTGGTGACATTTCACTTTTCTCTATTATCTCTTCAAACTAGAATGTGTCACGATAATGAGTTTTTTAAGGTTGGGATGTGATTTCGTAAATAGAATATTAGTACAGTTTACTACTTTTCTAAACTACTAGTGTTTACTTGTATAACCATAAGAGTGTAACTATTACAATGCACCTGAAGTAGAATTTTGTGCTATGTATTCCTTAATCTCTAAAAAAGACTGGATCGAGCATCTTCCGTTTCAAAGTGAGGTCAGTCGTTCGACGCCATTTCAGTCCCCATCAAACAAAGATTATAAACAATGTTACGTAACATGTCAGACCTTCCCGCGCTATTTTAACTAATGGGGGCCAGTAGTCGTCATTACACGTCTTCGCTGTTGGAAAGAATGGGAATCTCGAACCAGTCTTTGTTTAAGATCAGTTTATATATTGAGACTGTACATAGATGGCCGGGAGAGGAGACTGAGCTCGCACTCGAATGCGGAGCAGATCCCAGGGATCAAAAAACGCTGGGCAAAGCTTTAGATTGAATGGCTCACTACCTAGAAAATCTCGCGGCCTCAACAGTGAAATAAATTTAAAATGATATATTGTTTGTGGGGTTATGTCTTATGCTGTAAGTCAGACATGATGGGAATAAATGCCACTTTCGACGCATCTTCAGCTTTTACAAGGTTGCAATTTACTTGAAAAAGTTTTGTATGTTTCTGCCACATAACAGTACATTACAGACTAATACTTTTAGTGTGCTGCTTTCTATAATAGTTAAGTAAACCTGTATATATAATAACGTAATGCACATGAATGCATATGGTGTTGGTGGGGATCGAGCCATAAATACAGCAAAAAAGAGTGCAATAGTTAAGTCAACAATAAGGGAAGTCGATCCCCAATTGTCACTACTACCAGCAACCCAATGTTTGTCCCATATGCACATTTTTATTGAGTTATTATGTACTCCATGATTGCTAGTGTGTCTGCCTGAGTACTTACTTATGGAAATGGTACTAATAAAGCCGATAGTAAAAAGGAAAAAAAAAGTTGCATATACAGAAGTAAAGTCAGAAAATTCTATTACAAATAAAAGCACAACACGCCCATTCACACCCCAGCACGCAGGTTTAGTCTGATATCAAATTCCAGCAGAGCACTTAGATGGAAGCTCGAGATAAACCCCTTGGACAAAACGGTTGAATGTCACTCACTGGCAAAAAAATTCACGGAAGCGGTAATCTGCCGAAACTGTAAAAGCATGTAAACGTTAGTACATTTGTGGATGTAGATTTTTAGCAGCAACTTTGTTGAAATCGGTAATGGCATCAAAGGGTATATTCCCTTGTCATACCATAATCTCATAAAGATGATATTACCGCTTCAGAGGAACTACACAGTGTGTACATCTTTAACTGAATTAAAATTTTAATAAGTTAATACGACCTCTGCAGGAACAATCATTAGAATATCATAGTTCACTTTATCGATAGTCAAGAAGCCAAAATCTTAAAACCAGATTACAACAAAATTCAAAGGCGGCACGAGAGGTGGTAACGAGTATAAATATTATCATTACAAAGGTAGGCACAGCTACTACGCAATTTGCGATCTTTAATCACATCACGCTGTGAAAAATGTCTGAGCTTCTGCAACCTTATTCGTCCTGCCAACAAATACGGGCCTTTTTTGAAATATATGTATGCAATATTTTACGCAGTACCAAATCTCAGCGAGTAATACGGTAATGCTTAAGATATTTGCTGGTTTAACCGAAGAGAATACGACATGGGGCATAGACATTATCATTTGCTAGGAGTTCGGTGTCAAGTGCCACTGTTTCAAACCATGCCGCAAATTTCTCTTAGTTTATGGTAAAAAACGGTAGTCCCATACTCTATTACAGAGTGTTGGGGATGTGATGTGGTAGAGAATCACATGTCCTGAACCACCATTTTTGAAATTTCTTCAATAGTGTATCTCAGTTACAATGCTAACAATAAGTGAATAAAAAAATCCAGACATTGATGAAGAACAATCCAGAAAATGACAGTGAATCTACACATATCGCAAACTTTATAATACTACTGACCATGGGATGGGTCTATTAAATAACTTGCTCCTTTAGTTCCCTCTTTCTGATTTTCTGATGCTTTCCACTTAATTTCTCCATAAATTCCTTTCTTTTTTATTCCATACAGTACCCAACCATTTCTACCTTCCTATCATCCGACCTGCTTACTCAAAAACTTCTCTAACATTCGCTTTCCAATTAAGACCAACTTCAATTCCAGTTATTCCTCCATTAAGTATGACTTTTGTCAATGTGTTTGTTTCATTGATCTTACTTTCAGTCCAGGTAGATTTGATTACGCGTCTCTAGACCAATGTCTTAATAATACGAGTGTTTTAATCTCATCTCTTCGCCGCTTTTAAGTGTCAGCTCAGTACATCAAAATACGTAATGCCGCTCTTTTTACAATCATTTTCTTCCGTTCTACCAAGATCTTATTCAACAGTTTCATCTCTTTCCAAGACTCTTCTTTGCAACGATCACTTACCAAGAATCAACAGGAAAGGTTAGGTGTGACACGAAGAGATGTTTAAAAACCCCTAACATAACAGGAAAAGAACAGGATTGGAAGGAGTAAATCAGAGCACACTCTTAGTTTAGCAAACATATATTAGGAGAGACAGAATATCTGACATAGCCTTAAAGAAGCTACCGGAAGAAAGATTGCCTAACAGAAATGGCTTAAAGGCATCTAAAGAAAAAATGCAAACGAAAAAGTAAAAGGGTGATAATTTATTGAGGCGCTAAAATCCCTAATAAGAATGCCAGGAAATAGGCACAGAAAGACATGACGTTGGAATGGCCATCGCAAGCTATGGGCTAACATATTGCTGGTGGCGAAGAACAGTATGAACAAAATCATACGCTACACATGTATCTTCAGAAACCTAAATAAAACAGTACACCTCATCCCCTCTGCACCGCCAATTCGTCCGTTTTCAAACTTTTAAAAAATCAACTACGATCAGATGAACCTTGACATTGTTTACTCTTTATTTGTTGTTGTAGCGACGATAATACGATTTATGCGCAATTGAAGATAGAATCTGACCTCGGTTGAGAAGCAGACTAGTAATAGGTTGTGGGTTAAAATCCCACCTCGTCCATCCTTTTCTCCCGATGAGGTCACTTGTTCACTAATTACGAATACCAAGAGATTATGCATATCATCTGGCAAGTGTTTCTACAGTACTTACCTATTGGAACGGTCAGGGCTATACAGCACAGACACTGGGTGCTTCTAACTAATTTAGTTCTACGTTACTACATGGTTGGATCAACTGGTATCATGGGTATGACAATTTAGTTGACATGTGGTCACGGGACAGAAACAGTTACAAAGAGGGGAAAGTTTTCTATTCTTGACAGATAGCTCAAAGCCAAAGCAACCTCTAACGACTCTTCACCTTCTTCGCTCATCCTAAAAATTTCTTCTTCACCTCCTTCATCTTTCCTAGATTATAATAATCGTATCTTTACAAGCTGCTTGCATGTTTGTATCAATTTGTAAATTCCGGTAGAACTACTCTATTTATCTGTAAAACGGATGATATTATAAATCTAAATATATGAAATAAGTAATAATCCATTTCAATTACCCTATCATTGGTAAAAAAATGTACTTGAATATGCAAGTTGATGCAATGACTGGTATAATCTTTTGAACATTGGATTGTCTACATGTTGTTGTGGGACTAACGGCATAGTCGGGTTGTTGATAATCACTATATCACGCAAAACGTTTGCGAACCACAATTATTATATCATAAACTTCAGGCAAGACGGGCTCAGTACCGCAACAATAGCAGCATTCGAGGAAAATGAACTGCACGTACTTTGAAATCCGCATCTCCTTGTTGTCCACTTTGTTCCTTAGTGCGTAGTGAGCCTATAAGAACAATATAAAATAATTATTGCTGCATATCAAAAGCTGAGAGACACTGAAAAGATCTTACACGTGCTTTTGATCAGCGGTGCAGTGACGGGCACCTTACCATCAAATAACCGTAGTGGGGCGAGGGAGGTCTGCGTACTAGTGGAACGAGTTCTTCTGACGGGACGGTATACCTTGTAAAAAAACAGAATATTAAAGCAAATGTACACGTTTCCGTTCCTTGCTGAGATGAAAGCTAACTCTAACTAATGTAGATTAGCAATAAAACTTGATATAACGCAACCGTACAAACTCACAGTAACCAACCTTACTACCGCAAGGTCGCTAAAACTCCCTCTTGGTAACTAACACTAAGTGACAAACCACTGTGAAAATGCATGTGACACGTAAGTGCATTCCGCCATCAAGAGAAAACAATCGCCGTTTCTTTTCGCTTGGTCACTTCCTTTGCGTAACCACTCTCATTAATAAACCTACACAACGTATATAAGACGATAGAGCGTCTTGTGTTTAGAAATGGACATGGGCAGCCATTACAAAGGGATAATCTCTTGAGATTGGGAACTAGAATAAATATTTAGACTACTCAGGTCAGATCCTACTCGAGATACGCTTTCCTTCTGAAACACAGAATCTCAGTACAAGTAAGCTGCTGATACAAAGGAAAACGATTAACCGGTACAATATCTCACCTCCATTTGTCTCCGATTCTATACTACCATGTAAACTCTTTTTGTTGCCACTGGAGTCCAAGTAACTTATTTTCGAAAGTGGGGCAAAGAGACCTAAAAATAATCACAGACAATTCATTCAAATCACTTGCCATGACTGGGTACCCCTTCCATAACTGGTCTGTAGTTTACCGTTTTAAACTGAACATTGCGATTAGCTATCTACTCATATACATTGAAGAAACGGTGATTTTAATGGCATGACTAGCGGAAGCAAATTTAAGCTCGAACTTTGGGCTAGGGATACTCAGTTTGGACAATAATATGGTAAGTGAATAGACCTCTTTACTGCACGAAAGCAGTTGTTAACACTTTGATGCCTCATGACGATGGCTTTACGCAGAGTACTGTCAGTCCACGGTCCTTTCCATTTTTCTAGTCGGAACCCGCCACACCATCAGGATGATCATTTCTCAGTAAAACTACGAACTACTATGGCTATGTTGTACTTTTGCTGCACATAATGATTCGAGTACGTGGTAATCATCTAGAAGAAGAAAGATATATCTGACTTTATATGTGACCTATAGAACAAGGTTCTTAACACTTTCCACGGTCATGTTATAAAAAGTTAAAGGTTCTATCTCAACCCTATCGTCTGTGGGCGTTAATTGAAATGTTGCATAGTAAATTCAAAACACATTGAATCAACTCTTATTGATACTTTTCTTGACATTTTTTGCTTCGTGTATGGTACCAAATGTGTATCCTAGATACTTTGGGGGATACATGCCAAGATAAAAAGCACAGAAGAGTTGATTGGCTTGCAGTCAGATCAGTCTTAGATGATTAGGGAATGACGATGGGTCCATCAACAGAAATTTTATAGCAGAAATTTGGCTCGCAATGAAGTGAAAGATATGTCTTTCGGTTTTACTTAAGCTCAATGCGGAGGGAAAGTGATAACGTCACAAATCAAAAGCTTTGCAAAGATTTGACTTTAGGCATCTAAGGGCAGCCCTGAAATCAGCTGTTTCGCAAAATACCAGACCTGTAGTGTATATAGTGTTTAAACTGGAGGTGTTTGAATTTCAAAAATCTCTGCTCAAAACTCCTTCACTTAAGATCCAGTATCAAATGATAATGTTTTGTTAGAGAGATTTAAAACTTTGAAAGCTGATATCTTGGTGTTGGGAAAGGTAATACTCACTGATACGGCAACAAGAAAAATGAGTATTTTTGCCATAATTCATACAATTTTAAAATCGTGACGTCACACTTTTCCTCTGCACAACGAGGGCGCGGACAATCGCTCCTTCTATCACGAAGGGTAGCAGCAATATGAGCAAAAACTGTCAGTAATTTTCAACCGTATGTGAGAGACATGGATATGTAAATATTTTTGTTCAACAACACTTGTCGGGATTTTCCTTATCATCATGCTTTCGAAAGTCATGGTGCCTTCACGTGTTGGAATTTATTTGTAAAGATGAAATCTTGATTAGAAACGCTGCACCCTTATGATTCAGCAAGAATCGAGCACGGATTCAATTTGTATTTACGTAAAACCTCCTTCTCAGTAAGAGAGAAGGAAATTAATAATCTAGGAGTGTACGTTTAATGATAATTCAATGTTTGTGTAGGCTTTTAATGAGTTCCGTGTATATTTTGATTGCCTAGTTCTGTTAGTTTCGCATATTTGTACTTGTATATAAATATAGACGTATTAAAGTAAAGCAGATTAGATTGGATTAGATGGATGGATCGATATGAACGGACTTCTTGTCTCTCGTTTTGAATTACTGATTTATTCTTTCGTTGAATCAGCGCAGAATCGCGATTTAGTCGCAACAGAACTGTCTGTAAGTGTCCGTACGTTACGCAATTTATAGGTTGCGATCAGACTTTCCTGATCCTTAAATGGTAAAGACAATTGGAAAGGGTAATGTTTATTAAAATCAAGCTTATAAACAAAACCCTGTTAAATTAAATTCGATTCCAATTTTGCAAACATCTACGCCCAAACCGATAAGGATTGCTTCTTGAAGGCACTCAAATATCACACGCAAACACAATTAGATATTCTGACCACGGGAATACTGATTTAAGTAATAAGGAGTCTAAGATCAAAAGCGTCGTTGCATCGATCCAGTTAAGAGGATGCAATAGCGTACATCGTGAAAGAAGACCAATATTTCATCGGTTGAAGAAATACCTGACAAAGCCTGATGAACACAATTAGGGACTTAAACACAGAGGGAAGAGAGGCTATATCAGAATGGCAATGGTTGATTCGTTGGTACCATACTTCTTTTAGTCGTGCCGAACTATGAAATGTAGCAACCAATAACGGGGAGAGCAGAGAGATTTGGGTTCAAGCTTGTGTAGAGAGGCAGTCCTTGCTATCGAATAATCACAATAGCGATGGGAATTTGGTCAAGACTTTGCAGAAAATAGAAAGACTTCATGAAAAATTTCGCATTTCAATTGAAGAGACGTGCCGTAAGAAATAAAGAGGATACGGCAACGTATATTGGCTGGGGCTTCAAACCTCAAGCGCGTCTGTGATGTCTACCAACTTTCATAACAGACCAGAGTTCTATCTACTTTCAAAAGAAAACCTGAAACTGAGATTGAGGTTATTTGGTTACTTCATTGAGTCTGGATGTAAATCAGTCTTTGCTAAATTAATCTATAATATCACAACATCGTGGCTTGCAATGAAATAGAGAAATAAAACGCCCTTTTATCTTTATCGTTATAAAACAACAAGTATTCCCACCCTCGCGCAAAGAAATGTCCATACATCGTAAAGCAGAGGGTACAAGAGACGCTCTTATAATCCATTGAGATTTTAAAACTTCTATTTTATATTTCGCTAACTTTTTACTCTTAAAATATTGGGCAGGTGATTAAAGAACTTGTTATTGTCGCCCACATTGGGTAGAAGACTGAATCTATTTTATGACAGAATATGCAAACTAGCATTAAGGCTTCAGTTAAACAAACCAACATGTGCTCACGAGGGATCAAATGTTGAAACTGATGCTAGGATCTCCATAGGGATAATATAGGAAGACCGGCTTGGCGAACAGTAACTTTTATATAACCAGATGAGGATTTATACAAATGGTCAATATATTTCAATATCCCTGTGGTGAAATATTCGGTTGAGAGCGTGTTTTACTTCCGAGGATGAAATCGCTCTATTTTGCTGATAACTTTAAGCCAACTTTGTCCTTGCAGCAGGTTCAAAAAGCAGCTGACAATAAAGGGTGAAGGGCATTGGATGATGCTCTATGTCACAGCAAGGATGAGGCATCTGTTAATTCTCCGGAACAACCCTTTGCCAACGCGGTGTCACACCCGTATCGATCGACAGTAGTGTCCTCGTATGTTTACACTTAACTTATATAGCACGGGGAGACGTAAATGGCACTGGAAGATGTAAATGGCACTGATAATCTTCTTCTTCAAGTGCCCAGTTGCATAACGTTGGCGATCACGGATTTCCACCTCCATCTGTCTTGAGACATGCGCAAAATTGTACAGCACGGAACATCCATCCATAAGGACATGCTCTTCAAATACGTTTGCCGTTGTCATCCTCTGCTTCTTTTACCTTATCTTATCTTTCCAGTAACTTACAAGGCCTCTAGTTGATGTTTTCTCAAAACATGCCCAAGGACTCCATCTGTTGCTTCCTGATATCAAGGAGTAGTTATCTTTTGGTTCTTGCCCTGGTAAACACTACCTTATTAGATACAAGCTCTGTTCATGGTACGCGCAGCATTCTTCTATAGAACCAAGATTCTGTGGCGGCTAGTCTTTTTTCCATGCTTTGTGGTATAGTCCAGCATTCACTTCCGTATATAAGAATGGAAATAATGTAGCACTCAAGTATTCTATTTCTTGTACGTATGTCTATTCGAGTGCTTCTTAAGATTTTACTCATTTTCTGTAGAGCCTCTTTACCCATGCCTATCCTCCTTTTTATTTCCGTTTCACATCTTCCATCCTCAGTGATCATGCTTCCCAAATTGTTAAAACTTCTTGACTTGAACAATTGTTGTGTCTCCAATTTTAAGTTGACAACTAGGAACATCGCTCCTCCTCCAATTATCAGTCCAGGATGCCCGTCTAAATGTCTCATTATCATTTCGCTATAAATATTGAATAGGTCCGGAGAAGGCACACAACCCTGACTAACTCCTCTACGGATACTTGTGTATGCGCTGCAGTTTGCTCCTTTTCTAATACAGGCAGTCTGGTCCCAGTATATATTTCTAATTACTCTGATATCTTTACCATCTAAATTCAACCTCTCTGGTACTTGAAAGATTTAGCTTTATCGATAAAGCATTTATAGATATCCTTTTGCATTTCGATGTCTCTTTCTGAGATCATTCTCAACACAAAGATGGCGTTTTTGTCGCTAAATCTTTTACAAAACTGAACTGTACATCACTGATTTCAGGCCTGAGTTTGTTTCTTGCTCTGTTCACTCTCAGCAAAATGTTTGTGACGCTACTCATTAGACCTATTGTTCTGTGAAGCTCACATTCTGTAGCTCCTGATTTCTTGGCTAGAGTAATAAATATTGATTTCGTAAGATCTTCCGATACTTCACCTGTGTCGTATATCTCATTCATGAGTTCAGTCAATTGTGTTATTCCAAACTCTTCCAGTGCTGTTATCATTTCGGTTACTACGCCATACGCGTCAGGAGCTTTCCTGTTTCTCATCTTTGCAATGGCTGCCTTCATTTGCAATTCTAAGATACTTGGGCCTTCATTCTCATTATAAATAGAAGGTTTATTTCCTCTATTGTCCTCGAACAGCTCTTTTACAGAATCTGCTCTCTGTCCATTATCACAGAGCCACCTTTGGCTTTGATGCAACCTGTGGAGGAGCACGTCTTACGGCCGGTAATATCTTTTAATCTTTTGTACATCTCTGATGGTTCTGTCCGTCTCAACTTTTCCACGTCCTCGCATTGTTTGTTTAGCCATCTTTCTTTTTACTCGCTGCATTTTCTTTTAATTCTTTTGTCTGTTTTCTTGTATTCTGCACTGTTGCAATTGAAAATTTTCTGGCAAGCACTCATTCTGCCCAAAATTTTATCTGTAATCCACTTACTTGCGAACCGCCTTTTTTGGCACAACCTCTTTTGCCGTAGTAATCATTGCTTCTTTAGACAATTCCATCTGTTTTCTCCCTCCATTTGGAGCGCTTCAAACTTGTTCTGAGCTTCAACAGAATGTTTCTTGACTTTAGGCTTGACTTGAAGAATTTTATATTCGTATTTAGCGGCTGCAGCTGACTTCTGTATCTTTTTAAGTTTGATCCTTAGCTTGCATGTAACTGGTACACGGTCGCTGGCTCAATCTGCACCAGGATATGCCTTCTCATGGAGAAAAGAGTTCCGAAACCTCTTGTTCATAGTAATATAATCAATCTGATATTTTGTTACATTGCCTGGTCTTCTCCAGGTGCACAAGCGCGGGGATGTTCCTTGAACCATGTGTTGCAGATAACTTGATCACTTGCTTTGCACCATTGTGCCCATCTTTCGCCACGATAATCCTGGACCTCCAAACCATATCTGCCTATGATATCTTCATATGGCGCGCTTTCGCATTTATATCACCCATGATTATTGTGATGTCTTGGGATCTGTACTGATTCAATGCTTTTTCCAACATCTCGTAAGACGTATCAACATCCTCTTCTGCTGATTCTGACGTCGTTGCGTAAGCTACGATGATTGAAATGTTAAATGGTTTACAGTTGAAACGGGCTAGCAATATTCTATCAGATATTGTCCACCAGCCTTTCACGCATTTTGATAACAACTTATCAACCATAATCCCGACACCTCGTTCACACCGATCACCTCCTGCATATATCACTTTGTATTCGTATCCCTCTGAAACCCCACTATTTTTCCATCTTGATTCACATATAACTACGATGTTGATTTTCAAACGTTTCATTTCCTGTTGTACATTTCCCGACTTCCCTAGTTGAGACATCGTTCTGACATTCCATGTAGCCACTCTCATATCCTTTATCTTTATGTTGCAGGCAGTTGCTTGGTGACGGTCTGGCTCCACCTGCCGCGCATACAACTCCGTACCGAGCGAGGCAACCATCGTAGATGTGTTCCCATTCACGCTGCTTTAATCATTCCTTACTCTTGTGGTACATTTCCATAATTGTTCTTAGCAAAACGAGGTCCAACAGTGGTTTACTATTGCCCTCTGCTGTCGCAGCTCCATGCTTATGATGGCAATTGTGCCTCATCATTTCTGCCAGACCACAGCGAGTCTCGAACCGTTGACCCAAAAAGAGTTCTTCCGCTTTGAGAGACATCCGCATCCTGCTGCCGATGCTTCTCTATTCATACCAAGACCCTTATGCGTACTACCACATCGAGTCAGTGTGGACCTGGGAGTAGTGGTGACTAAGGCGTAACTCCACTTTTATGCCAATTTACAATGCCCCACAACTCCGGGACTCCCAAACTACCCAGGACTCGCTGACAATACGTTACAGAAAAACACATTAAATAAACACTTTTGGGTTAGGTACGGTGCTTCTAAAATCAACCATTTTACGTAAGCACTGTTTAGTGAAGTGGTTCAGTTGTCTGTTTCGACACAGACGCAATCGATTGTTCTCTTCGAAGCATATCTGATTTATACACAAATCTACATAAAAGTACTCTATTTATATATATCTATCTATCTATACAAACATATAGCTCACACACGTTAATTAGGTAATCCTGGTTAGATATAATGCCATCAGATAATATCCGTTGGTCTTATCAATTGAACAAGTGTCAACTATCCCTTCACGTGCATC
>JAAAKL020013648.1:0-12350 GCA_010016065.2 Carybdea cf. marsupialis auct. non (Linnaeus, 1758) | reverse complement strand
CTAAACTATGACGATGATGTGATTTAGATCTAGAATCATTGTATGAAATCAAATAGCTAAACTATGACGATGATGTGCATTAGATCTAGAATCATTTTATGAAAACTAAATAGCTAAACTAAGACGATGAAGTGAATTAGATTTAGGATAATTGGATTATTAACTTGCCATAACTTTCACCAGAATAGTATTAACATAGTTTCGGCACGATTATTCTGACAACTTTTGTCTACTCATGTGACAGTTCCCCGCGCCTCAGTGTATATTGCTTCTTTAAAGAATCATTTGCAATCTGCAATTGCCAAATCTTGACACCACGTTACTAATGGCTTACGTCTTCACTTAACTTTTCTTGCTACAAGGGGCAGACTTTTAACGTTGGTTCGGGCCTTATGCTCAAATAATCTATGCTCTAATCCCTCATTCTAGATTGTTAATCACAGCTATAAATTGACGGAAAATTATAATTTCTTAGAACATTTTACTTTATCAGAATGAAATATTGCCCTTTAAATCATATGGGAGGTGTTATCACTTACTTGATAAATAAAGTTATCAGTGACAGCATTTGGGCATTACTATCCAAACCTTCGTAACTTTCATCATTTTACCCGTCCCTCTGAAAACCCTAAAAAAGCTTACAAGGAAAATATACCTAAAGAAAAACATTTCTAGGAAAAGCCCCTGAGGAAAAATCCCTCAAGTAAAAGTACACTCTCATCGCTAGTAGGGAAAATCCACCTTGTTAATGAATAAGTCAAGATATTCCCTCCACCTTTGTACACGAGTTCAGCCATGAAACACTGCACTGTTCACACTGTTTGCTAGCTATAAGAAGAACAAACCGAAATGTATACATCATAGAGGAATATATATATATGTATGATCTGCGGTTTCTATTCTGGAATAATTGAATGTAGCTTTTATCACTTTGTTGTTAGCGTTATATCTAATGATAGGCAAGCGTACTAACTTTGCGAACACTGGACGATCACTGTCCCGGTTGTCAGGAGGTGCTACGAGTATGGATTTCTCTATAATACGCTGGATGCGTAGCGCCCCTAGCGAGCTTTTACGATAACTTCAGGTAAAATGGTAAAAATCTGCAGGTAAAATGCGTACAGTTACACACATGTGCCTTGCAGATTTTATAACGCCCTGATTGGTCTCTCCCATTTTCCCGCTATCGATGACGTCATATAGCAGACGAGTACTAATCAATGTTTAATGATAATGATCAATGTAGCCCGTATATTTTGGCTCAAACATGCTTATTTCTGGTTGCGTTAGGATAAGGATTTGGAATGTCAATAAATCTCATTCAACTGAAGAGGTCACTGTATGGAAGAAGAACAAGGAACAAGAAGCATTGATCAGAAGAGCTAAATTTGATACTTGGTCTCCTCTATGAGCATGCGTCAGTCATGTTTACCGGTTTTATTGCTTGTTATGCGGCTGAATGGCTTTTCCGATGGCCCCGAGTTGTTCCGTGTTTTGTTATGACGCTGTTTGAATGCAATCATTATGAAAGGCAAAGGAAGAGTAGCGAGGTGAAAGGAAAGAATTAACGATACAAATATGAATGATAGGTTGGTTTATTGATTGTCTGATTTGCTTCATGCATTTTTCCTTCCCTTTCATATATACCTACCGTATTATTCAGTGCAATAAAGTTTGCAACGGTTCCAAAAGATGGAATCTGATGATATTTACAAGACTAAAGAAAACAGGCGGAACGGAGTGAGATCTATCTAATAAATCCTATAAGTCATTCGTTAAGACTGTTTCGCTTCTTTTCACCCTGGATCAGAGGGAGATTCTGCAGTTCGCAGATTTCGAATCGAATGGTAATTTATGAAAGCAAATAGGATGGTGCTCTAAACTTCAATATCAAGTTCAACTTGAGTACCTTTTAAACCAGAAGGTTTACGTGAAGTGAATTGTTTAGGATCTCTGAACAGCAGATTCCTATACTAGGCATAAGCGAAATATGGATTCTGGAGCGAGGGTCAGGCAAACCGGATGGGCGAAGAGAACATGGCGTGGGATTCATCCTGAGTAAAGAAGCAATGCTACTACTCTTGGGTAACTGGAATGCCAAAATTGGAAAAAAGAAAACAGGAAGCAAGCATATTGGCATTCTGGTCTAGGAAAACAAAATGAACAAGGGAAAAAACTAAAGGATTTTTGCATCACCAATGTGAATAATGTAATAGGCAATACAATGTTTCAAGAATCCTACAGAAGACTTTGGACCTGGAGGAGATGTGACGGAGTAACCAAAAACCAGATAGACTACACCATGATGCAGTGCCGATGGAGATCATCACTACCAGCTGGGAAGACACGCCCCCGTGCAAACTGTGGGAGTGACCATCAGCTCCAGGCATGCAGGATCCAGATCAAGCTAGCATGTACTGCACATACCAAAGCATCCCTCCTCCATATGACCTTGAAAACATCCCACCATTGTACCAGATCAGAGTCGCAAACCGTTTCCAGGTGCTGACACTAGAAGGTAAGCCAGATTACATGTGGCAAACATTTCAAGACATCGATTCAAGAGGCAGCGAAAGAATGCATACCAAAGAAGGAGAAAAAAGCAACAGCCATGGATCATGGACAACACAATGAGACTGGCCGATGAAAGACAGCAAAATCCAGAGGGAACATGACACAATGGAGGGCTAACACCGTGAAGTCCGTCGAGATCTGAAGAAAGACTGACAGACATATATTGAGAAAAACTGCAGTGCGATGGAATTATGTGGCAGGAATCTGAATCAGGTGTACAAGAATGTAAGGGAGATAACAAAGAAACGATCAGGCCAGACTGACATAGTAAAAGACAAGGATGGTCGAGTGCTAAAAGAAACTGATGGCATACTGAAGAGATGGGAAGAATACTGTTGCGCACTATATGAAAGAAAACTTCTAGATCCATCATTCAGAAGGAGTTTTCACGAACAGTAAAAATGCAGAACCACTACCACTACTGGAAGAAGTGAGGAAAGCATTTCAAAGACCTGAAGAGGGGAAAGTCAGTCAGAACAGACAACATCCCAGCTGAACTGATCAACGAAGCTGGAGAGGAAGGAGTCAAGGTACTTTTGTCACTGTGCACAAGTATCTGGAGAACCACCGGGTGGCCCACTGACTGGCGCCGCGCTTTGTTCATCCCACTTCTTAAGAAAGACGACACAAGAATTTGCGAAAGCAACAGGACCATCAGCCTCATTTGTCATGCCAGCAAAGTTCTGTTAAAAATCATTGAACGAAAAAGTTTTCAATCAGTCGAGTCAGGAAATAGGAGAAGAGCAAGCAGGTTACAAGCCTGGTCGTGGAACTAGAGATCATATAGTGAAAATGAGATGTTTGCTAGAGAGTTGTAGAGAATGGAAGCATCCACTTAACCTCTGTTTTATAGATTATTCAAAAGCAATTGATTGCGTGAGCTATGATCGTCTTTGGGACATGATGGGAAAACATGGGCTTCCCACATCATCTCGTCGAACTCCTAAGTTCACTATCTGCTGGACAGAAATCTGTAGTTCGAACACTCAGAGGGACAACACAATGGTTAAGCATGGGTCGAGGTGTCAGACAGGGCTGCATCCTATCGCCGTAACTGTTCAATGTCTATGCCCTGAACATCATGAGAGAAGCCTTAGAGGACTTTCATGGTGGAGTGAAAGTCGGAGGCCACCAAATCACAAACCTGCGATACGCAGACGACACTACATTGGTATGCAAGGGCAAAACAGAATTGATGGAGCTTCTAGCAAAGATGAAGCAAGCAAGTGAAAGGCAAAGGCTATCCCTTATTGGAAAGAAGACCAAGGTGATGGTTATAGACACGGACAGACAGGAAGATGAAGATTTTACAATTGATGGAGTTCAACTAGAAGAAGTAGTGTCGTTTAACTATTTAGGATCACTTATCAACATCAGGAACAAATGCTCTGCGGAGATCCGAAGGAGAATTGCGATGGCAAAGAAGACACTGATGGATATGGAACAGATCTTGAAAAACAGTATAGAGAACAAATTAAAGCTGAGACTGCTTCAAACATCTATCTTCTCCATCATGACTTATGGATGTGAACCGTGGACAATAAAAATCCAGGATAGAAAGAAGATCAACGTGTTCGAGATGTGGTGTTACCGACGGCTCCTAAGAGTTTCTTGGAGAGACCGGGAGTCCAACGAAAGGATGCTCAAGCAGGCCAAAACCACAATGAAGCTGCTGCAGGACATTATGCAGAGGAAACTGGCATACTTCGGCCACAAGATGAGGGGATCATATTTAGAAACGAAAATGATCACAGGCAGAGTAGAAGGAGTCAGAAGAAGAGGCAGACCACCAAGGAGATGGTTAGATGACATCGTGGAAAGCACGGGCTGTACACTGGAGACAGTTATGAGGATGACAGAGGATAAAGAAGCATGGAGAGCTCTCATGATAGTCACACCTGCACCTCCTGTGCAACGTGAAAAAATAGATAGATAGATTTGTTTACAAAGCCTAACTTCGAAGACTTTCTAGATTTCGAAAAGGCATGTAATGATCGTGGTTGTCTTGGGCCCCCTTGAGTATTACAGGAAAGAAGAAGAAAATTTCTTTCAGTCATTACCAAGAGGCATTATTATTCCTCATTTAGCTGCCTATGGTATAAAATTATTCTTCAATTTAAGTGATTTTCAACTATCAATTGATGCCTATTGGTCACATTCGTCAGGATGTTCCACTTATCTCGAGATTCTATAAAAGCAGCCGTACAATACCTCAGGGCCTTCTACTCTATCTCCTAATGACAATATAAAGTTTTCGTTTACATACTTTCTAGCCAAGATACGATATCTAAAATAGTAGCTTTGCTTTTTTAAAATGGTTCTATTCTCTTCTATCTTTATGAAAAGCTGTTCCCATTATCTAATTTACATCTCGATACATCTTTGTCTCTACGTTTCTGAAAGAAAAACTGAGAAATAGAGCAGTTTTTAAGAAAATGTCACTGGTCCATCGTTCGCGCCCTACCTAGATACATATAACACAAAGTCATTAAGGAGACATTTGATCATAGAATCTTGACAATCAGACTTGAATGAAAGGGGTTGGAGTTTGATCCCGGGCAACGACTCAGGCTGTATTGTGCCTGAGTTGTTTTCTTGTGACATGCTTTAGTATGTTTAAGGGCTTTCTTTTTAGAGGATTAAAAAATCTAAGATTGAAGGAGGAGCACATTTTCACTTGAAATGTACAAGAAAACGTACTATGAGTGATGGGGCTTATTTAAAAGCAGAATATACTTAAATGTTGAAACGTGAAAGTGTGCACATCGTTAATAAACTGGATACCCCAAAGACTACGTTTTATATGACTTATATATAAGCTCTTTATTTCCATCACTCCGCCCCTGCCTTTAATGGAAAATTCAGGTAAAATTTTTATTTATTTTAGAAAAATATTCCTCCTGCCCTGTAAGCAAGGCATCACGATGCCTCTGACTGAAAACTATATTCTTTAATAAGCATCTCTCTTGTAATGGAGATGGTATTCGCGGAGATAAGACAGATAGCCCTGGCAAGAGCTGCGTACGACGACATCATGCACAAGCAAGAATGCAAAACATGACATCATTATGGCTGCGCTGCTTGGGAAAACAAAAGGCCCAGGGGCATAATATCATCATAAATATGTTAAATATTGAATACCACTCATCGCCTCTAAAATGAAAATAAGCTGGTAAGTGAGAGACTGTAGTGCTATTGTTATTGTACAGTGTTATGGAACATGCAACAAACTTACGAAAAAAACCCCACTATTATGTGAACTAGATAAAGTTAGAGACTGCTGTCATTTGAATAACGTCAGGCTGTCACTATTCAAGCCTAACATTAAGAATTAACGTAAATCTATTACAGTATTTGATTAAAAGATATTCAATTTTCAAGAGCAGATAACTGTACTTAGGGTCACATAAGTATGGCTTTTCTGTCGATTGAATTTTGTACCTAATAACAGGGGTGGTCTTTACTTATGGGATAGTTTTCTAGCTGGATTTTGACTTTGGGGATTTTCCATAGGTAGGATTGTCTTTAGGTAATTCTCCATGTGGGAGTTATTCTGCTGAGTTTTTTTTCTTAATTGGTCTATTGAATGACATCCCCCTTAAAATGCTTCAGTTGCGTAACAACCAGAAAAATTGGGGCTGGGTTCTACACCAAAATGGTGAAGACCACAAAATCAAACTGAAAAACGGAACAGCAAAACGTAGTAAAACAAAGAAAATCAAAATCATTAGGGCGATTTAGATTGCCCTGTCAATGGTCCAACTGTCCAAAAGGATTAAACGTGGCTAATTTGACATTTCTGAGCCCAGAGGTAAGGTGATAAAGCAGATGTAGTTGCCCCATCCTAAAGAGGGGGGGGGGGGCGAGTCCCTCGCGGAATCTTCGCCAATGGTACCATGGTCTCTAATGGATCCATCAGAACAAAATTAGTACGTGGCTAACAACTGGTTGCAATAACTCAACAGTAGGGGTTACTTTCATGCTTCCCCACATCTCACTCACCACTCTCAGCAATTAAAAATCGCATGTTAACAATCAGGTCACGAAAATCTTCAACAACCCATTCTGCCTAAGACAGTTGAATTTCAGAAAGTCAGAGCCAGATGTTTAGACTGACTACATTTCAACGCAAAGTAAAAAAGACACGAAAATGAGATGAAATAAACAAACAGAAAATATCATACTTAGGCAGTACAGCAGGCGAATAATGGAACGAAGGGAAGACCAGTCAACTATAAATGTTTTGACACTATCAATGTTCGAAACACTAGGACATCGGTGTATCAGTCATGAGATCGTACCTCGCATTTCTTACACGAGTTAACTCACAAACGTCCCTGGAAATCCGCAGATGGTGTGGCAAAGACAAGGCAAGATATTAAATCTGAAACTATGAGATACAGAAAGGCAGGAGCATTCAGTCTAAGGTTATATATGCTGATTGTTGTGAATATGAAAAGAGCACTCAGTATCATAGAAAAATTGGCCTTACCATGTCTAATCTTCACCAAAGCCCACTTGAAAGCCTGAACTTCCTCTTTCAGCGTACCTCAACGGATATATTTACAAAACCATCATGTATGATTGGTTGCTGTTTCTCAGCACGAACCTTGCCCCTGCCTGATGTGTCTATAATCCTTTATCACGCACTGTCAAAGTTTGAGTATAACCTCAAACATCATGTTGCCTGACAACGCCTTACCATCATGAAACAGAAAGAGAACGAGTTTCTGACATAAATCACGACCTAGAATCGAATACCCCTCTTTAACAACGATAAGGCAATGACTTATGCAACAACTTCCACATCAAGCACAACTTCACCAACAAGTTTAATCTCCCCATAATTAAACCTAATAAAGCTTGGCAGTTTGCTACTATTAGACACAGGGTGGAGTTACACTTTGTCCGATCACTAGCATATCGGATTACTTTCTACCCCACTCCGATAGCCACTAAACCACTGTATAGGACGAAGTTGTTACACTATGCTGGATTGAGTTGTTATAGGGGACCCCAACTCTTCAAGTGAACATTTCGCTCAAAAATCACTTTAGGGAATCAAAGCTTGGTCTTCCTAGGCAGTGATCAGGGAGGGGATTGCAACAAAAAGTAAGGGAGTCCAGAAATATTTTAAAAAGGCCGTTGACCAGGGAGGGGGGGGAGTGATGAGGGGAGGATTATAATGCCTGCAAAGCTATCTGGACTAGCTCACCGTCAACTGAACATATAGAAGGCAAGTTTTTTTCCTGTCTAAAACAACCATTTATAGGCCATAATGGCATATTGAAGTAGCTGGGGTAAGAGCCGGTGTGGGTTTAGGTGATTTTGGCATGTACTCTGTAGTTTGAAATAGACTTTGTTTATCCCTGGCTATTTGGCTTTTTTGTTCAACCTCCCCAGCCTCATGCCAGATGACGTTCTCAGAATAACTCTCACGCCCTTCAACTCCCCTTTATCTCACACTATCGGTTAAATACAAGTTAATGCTCTCTTGCAAAGATTGCTCCTTACTGGCAGTGATTTCACATCATGGCTACAAAAATAAAGGAAACACCTTCCTGTCTTATTTCTATCACCTCGAATGACTTTACAGTGCCGTAACCACTGGGGGGGCTGGGGGGGCCATAGCCCCCCAATAATTTTCAAGGTAATTGAAAGAATGTTCACAGAGTTTACGTACCGTCAGTTGCCTAAGAGCGTAAGAATATGTTCTGCTTGATATATTGAGAAGCATTTTAAAGCATTGCATAGGCAAACCATCCTTTCTCGGCCACGCCCATGGGAAATGGAAAGCCCGTTTTAGCCCCCCCCCCCAATAATTATTTCGTGGTTATGGCAATGTAATGTTTGGAAATATCAGTCGTAGAATGTTATTTAAGTGTCTCTACCTCCTGGAATAAAAGCATAAATCAGTCTAAACGAAGTGGAAACACTACAATATACTTTGTACTAAAAATAATTAGTTTTCAAGTCAGCTAGTCTAGCCAGCTTTCTTCTTCTTCCATGTGCTGAAACTTTGTAATTGGACAAAAATGTGATGTAGAGCAGCAACCGTCCAAGCGGTTGCCCTGATTATCATTTTTCCTCACTAGTCCCAGTCCTCCAGCATTAAGCTCTCGGACTGGCATCTACTAAGGAAGAATTCCAATTAACCTTCACACTGGTAGGTGTTCTCTAATTTTTAAATTCCATTTTGCGAAATGCAGGAGATACATACTATTTTTCATTTGATGGAACCTACTGCCCCAAGGCAAGATACTCGTATCACGTTCATGATATAAATGTTGGATAGGGAAAGCAACTTCAAAGTTTGTAAGATGATAAATAGCACTTCACTATCGCGTATAAAATACTTCGGATTTTATGAGCCTAAATAAAATGAATTTATATCTTGGACAAGACCGTTTGGTCATTTATACCCAGCACTGAACAGTGATTCATGTGAGAAGCTGTTAAGCTGTTAGACTGGTAATTCCAACAATGTTACGCAGACCATATATGTTGTAAATTTTAGGTAAAACAAACTTATCATTACTCTATATCTAATACTTTTTACTGTTAGGTTCGATTTCTTCTTTGCTGATACAACATTTTTACCTCCATCATCTTACCACGTTTTTGTTGCTCACTCGAATATCTTAGGCAAAAATTAATTAAAAAACAAATCATTTACGCGTCATTGTAGAAACGTTTCCATAGAAACATTATATTGACAAAAATCTTAAAAGCCAGGTTGTCACTTATTATAAAATTTATGTCGTTAGTCGTCAACATGTCTGGCGGTTTTACTATTTATTTACAAGAGTTCCAATATTCGATCTTTGTCTTATCAAGGGTCTATGATGAAGACATTGCCATTTATATCAAAATGTGGATTAGATGATATCTGATTGACTTTCGAGGGAACGCCAAGGAGGAAAGTGCTTTTATTCTGATATGGACACCGGCTTTGTCTGAAACGGTTTGATTTGACGAGGCGTCTTTATTTCATTTCACAGGCAAAACATCGGATATTCCGATAACGGTAAAAGCCGATTGAACAGCTCTCCTGCATTTTCATCATCGGGTCATACATACAAACAAGATTAGGTTCCACAGAATACATAAGGATTGATCATCATTGTTATTATATCTTTGATTTTATCATCATTTAGCTAAGTAATTCAATTGATCAAAACCTGCTGGTCCTCAAATAGAAAAATGGTTTCGCTACTTCGTGCTATCTGGATGTCCTGTACCACAATCTTTTAAAATGTGTAATACAATTAAGCGTCATCTTTCTATATTAATTTAATGTATGCCACATTTCTCTACGGCGGCTTGTTTCAAAATGGGATTACCGTTGAGTTAATTGTAGGGGGAATATAACTTAAACATTTACTTATAATGACGATGGACTTTTTCTTCTTGTCATTACTATTATCAGTGATAAAAAGTTCGTGTGCAACACAAACGGAAGCATAAACGCAAACGTCTAGGCAGACTGAACTTTGGATATTGCGTTTGGCAAAGGATTTGCTTTTGCCAAATTTTTCGACCGACACTGGTCATAGCAATCTTGTAGAGTGAAGTCAGAGAATTTTTGAGAATAATTTATAGGAAAGGGGAGAATTGTAACACATTGTTGCAAGTAAAATCTATACGAATGGCACATTTTCGGTTACTCGTGTTATTGAAAGCCTTTGTTAACAAACCATTTTTTCCTTCAAAGACAAGATGAAACGGAGAAAGCATTTTTTGCTAATGCCGCCAAGGAATCCTTTTATCAGTTATGGGCACATACCTGGATTGCAATCAAATATTAGTAGAATGGCTAATAGATTTTCCGGAACATTGCGTTGGTTTTGCAAAGCGTATCACCCCTGCAGGTCAAATTCATGCTGCATTGATTCCATCTCCAAACGATTCTATAAAAAAGTGTTCTACCTTTACTCCGGACAATTTCCATACCAAGTGTCTGGCAAAAACATATAGCAAAATACATTACTCGACGCAACTTTTAAGCTTTGTACCACTAATTAGATTTACTAAAATTTACTTTTCTGGTACTAAAGTTTGTAGTTATTTTTTCAAACCGAACAGAGGAATGTTAGATAGTTCATTATTATTAATTACTTAGGTACATAAATAAATGCAGAGTAATACAAAGAGACACTTAAAGATGGTATTTGATAATTAGCAAATTTTGTAGATATAGATAGATATAGATATGTAGATATCTACTCAATCTACAGACAGTGCTGTGTTGGCCTTGCATATATATGCATATATACATTTACATGGCATGGAACCACATGAATTCTTTATTCTGCTTTGAAGCTTCGTTGCAAGTTACATAGCTACAATTCTGCATGAACGCTCAGTTCTGCACTGATGAGCTCACAAAGGGCAAAACTGTTCTGTCTGCAGATTTAGCATATACATTTACACAAATATGCATATACACATATACGCATATATAGGTATATGTATTTATAGATGTATCCATGAAAGCAATCTGAGAGAAACAATGATCTTCGCTTCTGTAGTTTCATGCTTAACTCAACCAAAATATATAAATATTTATACTCTATCTGCAGACAGAAATGCTTCGCACATTGTGGGCTCATCAGTGCAGCATAGAACGTTACGGAAGATAAGTATATACCTACATATAGTATGCTTTATCTATAACCATACATATCAAGCCTCATTATGTTATCAGATTTGGTGAAATATGTAACATCTACTTCCTTCGTTACTTTATTAAAATAAGAGTTCACTTGGCCAATTTAAGTACCGATAAGTAACGAAGGGTCCTAATGAGCCCAATGTGGATCCACTGAGGCGATTCTTTCTCGCGTTTACAAGAACGATGACCGCTATTGATGGGGACTGGTCGAATATCCCATGGCGAATTATCTGCGCTCTGGGAACGAGACGTTTTTAACGATAGAATTTGAGTTCGTGAAGCTGTTTGCTAAGACTTTCCTAACGCCTTGGTTAAAGGCTTAATCATACTGTGATAGATGGACAATGTTTTAGCCATACGACATAACATGACACATGCTAATTGCTCAGAGAACAACCAAGGGCTATAACCTTTTTAATCACTGTTACCTTCACAGCAAAGAGATATGGTGTCTGTGCTTGCAATTGATTTCCTAAAGCTTATTTGTTACAAAACCCACAGCAGATGTCAAATGTAGTTGCTGCAGGTGCCCATGTCTTTTCTGTTGATAATCATAGCCATTAAAAATAAAACTTTTTACAAGTTTCAAAAGCTGTATCTTTTCATCAGTTACAATTCTAATTTTTTAATCTTATTTACAAACTGTTTTTATTTCTTTTACAAAAGTAGAGTTTGTTGCTCTTTCTGTAATTGTTCTTCTTTCTGTTTCCTAGATATTAGCCCCCTTATAGGATGTTCCAAATCAAACCTTGCAACTGCGTTTATTGTGCTTGTCTCATTGGCAGACAGAAGGATTTGCATAGTTTGTTGGTGGTACAAAACAATAAAACTGCACGAAATAGCAAAAGCATTTTAGTACTGAAAAGCTTTTATCGTTTGACACTCCACAGAGTACAAAATCGTCTGAATTGAGATAGGAAGAAATCAGTAAAACTTATACCAAACTGTGTTTTGAAAGTAGTCAATCAGAGGTGTGACTGCTAGATTGATGTTGTTTTGACCAATCAGTGTCCGAGGAACTAAATGGTTAGCCGAAAAGGCCTAATGAAAAGACAAATTATTTTTGTCTGTAAAGCAACGGTTTTGTTTGCTTTGATGTGGA
>JAAAKL020013647.1:0-12352 GCA_010016065.2 Carybdea cf. marsupialis auct. non (Linnaeus, 1758) | reverse complement strand
CTTCGCGGGATTTTCAGTCAAAGTTAAAAATAATCGAGAATGGTGGATCTCTAGAGAGGCTTAAGATTAATAAAAGTTGGGAAAGGTGATGGGGTTACTCTTTTTCAGTGCAGTTTTGAACAATAGTGGTGGGGGAATCTGGAAAAGTACAGTGTTTCCTTTCTCTTTAATCGGCGAACCCTAAAATCTTTGAGAAATATCGCCTGACTACTGAGCTAATGGTTGTGTATCGGTCAAAGCACTTCCAAGGCCTATCAACTTAGAACTTTGTGACTGTTTTCCTCAGGTGGCAAAGTTAGCTTCGTTGGTCGCTACTATTCCTTACTCAACCACTAGTATCGAAAGATCATTTTCAACCTTACGAAGAATTAAATCCTTCACACGAAACAACCAATGTGACAATCGTCTGTTAAGTTCAGCGATGATTGCGATAGAATAGGAACTGCTTCGCAAGTTAGGAAGTAAATCGAACTTCTACACTTTAGTTAAAGAGGACTTTATACAAAAAGATAGAAGACTCGATTTTAGATACAAGCAGATGAGTTTCAGAAAGAATCCTCATATGGGCTTTGTTACCTGGCTTTGTTACCTTATTCTGTTGATTAATAATATTTCATATTGCTGTGGCCACGCCCTTTTTGTCTGCTGCATGCGTATTAAATTCAGTGACGGCACGTCCCTGCCGTATACTTAATCTGTGCAAAAAAAATGCCAATTATGGATGCAAATTAGCCAACCGTATTCGTGTGTACGGAGATGTAGCAATTAACTGTCGTCATATTCGTCCAATTAATGGCTGTAACGCTTTGTGTAAAAACGTTGCAGATACTATTTAAATCATTTAAGCAGTCCTGTTTATAAACGTTCAGGAAGAAGTAAGGGTGCACATGAACTATTCTAGTGGAACTTATGTTAGTATGGGCGATGTGCAGTCATGTATCCCGCTGCATTCACCGAATCAGCCTGGATACTGAATACAACCTGGACACAGTCTGGGTACAGTCTGGGTAGTGCATGGATACTGAATACAGCCTGGACACGAATAAGTCCCTATTGCATAAGGCAAAACCAAACCAAGTGTCAGTGATTTTTGTAAACAAAACATGTGGTACTTATTGGCATCTAACGATTAAATATCATTGATATGTGTACTTTAGAAAGTGTCGTTGATTGTGTACAGAACTGGATATTGAAGCTCTTCAAATTGAAAACTTCTCCATTTAAGCAACTATTGCCATTCATATTGGTAAATTTATCAATTATCATGGATTTTATAACTTCATTGCCCAATTTGTACTAGGGAAATAAAAATCTTCTATCATCTTAAACTAACCTGCTACGTAATATTAAAGGAAAAGAATACAAAAGCTTCAGCAAGGTCATGAAACCTTATATCAGTGACAAGCCTAATGGGTACTTACCACACAGTTGCACTCAAAGTGTCTGTGCTCCTCGCGAAATTCCTCTGCACTTTCAATGTCTTCTCCTATCTCAGTGTAGTTCTGTAAAAATTCTTGTCGATTTTCCTGAATCCACGCTAACATCTTGACAATGAAGAAAAAAGATCATAGGTAAAATTCCTGGATTATTGAATAATAAAACATCCACCGAACGTCTAACTCCCCCTTAACCAGTATAACTATCCATGAATCCTTCAGCTGTTTATGATCGGCCAATTCATCGCTAGGTCACAGAGTGCCCATCAACCCTTTCCATTTCCCTCTGTTCTATGCATCTTCCTTCACTAGGCCCATATCTCCACCATCTACATCTATCATTTGCTTACATCTGATTGGTGGTTTTCCTCTTCCTCCTCATCCTCCTCTTCCTTTAACTCCAAACATCAAGACTCTCTTTGCTCCTTCGTGATTCTCTTTTCTTTTTATATGGACATATAATATCAAATACCTCTACCTCACGATGTCATGATCTTTTCTATCTTTCCCTTTGAATCGCCCCCCACAAATCATCCTTAGCATTCCCGTTTCAAGAGGCTTTCTTCACTCGCTTCCACAACTTATGCCTCTGCATCATAAAAGCATTAAAGGCCTCCAACAAATTGAATAGGTCTTCGTCAATCTATATCTTACTTTTCTCCCTGTTCTTCAGAAAAGATGGTTTAAAACGATAAGTTTGAAAAGGCACTAGAGAAATAGAAAAGTATGACCCACAAATAAGCGTCGAGCACTCTACCAACTGAAGTAGGTGGACTCCGCTGAGAATAGCTCCCAATACTCTACCGGTGGACTTCGCATCCAGCCCTACGCAATTTTGGAGGTTAGCCTCTCTGTGCCATGTCACTTTACAATGGAATAACTGCCATCCAGGCCTTGGATAGCATGAAGGGCCGGATGGCAGTCCTTCCATGTTAAAATCACATGACAAAGAGAAGCTGTCCTCCAAAATTGCATATAGATGGATGTGAATGTCCTCCGCTGGAGTCAGAATACTTCTCTCAATACACTCCGCATGGACGTAGACTTTTGAAGACTATAAACTGCGAAGTTAAAGAAGTGGTTAAGAAATGTGGTGTAGGTCATCAATGATCTGAAGTCTATGCTATTAATGTGTTGTGAGCCATGATGCACTGCTCAATTGTGCTATGAACTCACTTGTATGCTTGGACTCCTGATAAACAAGAATGGCATGGCTACCATAGAACTCACGCCCTCTTGGAGAAGATACTGTACCCTGAACTTTGAAAGCTCTAAACTCAGTCTCACTCTCGCATCGTTTTCAAGAAAAATTTGGAACTAAAGATAAAACTAGTGTTGAAGGAGACTCGTCCTACCAGACCTAGCTAACAGGTGCCAAACGATGAAGAGGATGTCGGACTTGAACACTATGGTCTCTCAAGCGTAAGACTTAAAACAAACTAGAACGTGATCTGCACCACTTCGATAACAAACTGAGTGATTCAGCAAACATGCAAATTAAAAAAACAGGGCCCGTGGAGAAACTGACAATGGAGGGACTTTGAGAAGAGTGAACTAGCCTTGGGGTGTTCTTGAAGAACACCGTATCAAACTGAGATGAGACTCTCTCTACTCCAATACACAAGGCGAAGATGTGACATCGTAACTGGTAAGGGTAGTAATGTTTGTGACAAAAGGCAGGTTCGGCTAAGAATGCGAGATCGTATTTGAAAGACGTAGAATGACTAGAATGCATATCATATATAATAGCTTATGAAGGAAGGGAAGAAGCAAGTGGCCAAATCATCGCCCTGAGGGACTCCATTGTTCGAATAAAAGGAAGTAGAGGGCAATCTTACACAACCTTTTGGTCTATGCAAGGCGTGGAATCATTCTTTAAATCGACACAAGCATGGCAGATCAGGTATTGATCCACAAGATTCTCGGGAAACCTCAATTGAGCCGTATCATATTTCGGTAACGTTTCACATAATCTTTAAGGGAAAGAAAACAACAGCTTCGTCTTCTCGAATGCCAGATTACAGAAAGTAAAGTTGCAGATGAAAGGTATCATCCATAAGGACACTACAAAACTGAGTAAAGACGAAACTCATCCATACATGTAACATACCCTAAAGTAACTTTTCATAATTACTACCTTACGGCAAAAATGAAGACTAATGATGCAGTGCCTAACAGGAGAGGCACTGTCTCACAGCTTTGAAAGACCGAAGAGCTCAAGACGGAATTTTCAATAATGTTGGAAACCGTTATTCATTTCAAGAAATGTAAAGAATCATGAATTAGATAGGAGAAAACCAGAAACCAACAACATCCTCACCTACTTTGAATAATATTTTGGCAGATATATGTATCTTATGCTAGTCATTCCATGCTTAAGCAACATAACATAAAAGATTGTTTCAAAAATGATTATAGAAAATAAAGTATTATCGTCGAGTTCCAAGTTTCTATATCATAATGCATGCATGGACACGTGGAACATAACTTTTTTGATGTTAAAGTGTTTGGAGAAACACAACAAGAGTGACATTTTAAATAATATTCATAACAGGATGCAACGTGCTTAGGGGGGGGGGGGGGGGGACTTCTACTGCCGTTTTGATAATACTGGGCAAGTCTTTGGGAGTATATTTTAAAGTGACGTGTCTTCCTAGTCAATTCTTGTAAGACAGAAGGGACTCATCGCAAAGTCCCTAACGGGGAATACCATCCGACTGTTGAGTCGATTCTCTCATTTGCCGAAGGTCATTGTCACTGAAAATTGACATGCATTGTTTTTATACTTCAAATTAAACAATACTATCCGCGATACTTCTACTTTGTCATTGTGAAAAGAAACCAAAAAGTTTGGCTAGCTGCCTGACTATAATGTCTGTAATTTACGTCCCCTTCGATCTTACGACATAAATATATATACTCCAGACGCAACTTGTCTCCATTTGCCTTCTTTGAAAATCAATGCAATACGGCATTACTGCAAACATAAATCGATAATCAATCCCACTATCGATTCCTAGCTTTTATCACCTAAACATCCGTGGCTAGCATTATGATTCAGAGACCATCCCATTGAAAACCCAAGCACAGAAGTTAGTTTTCATACCTTCAGATTAAAAGTGCCTTCAATTAGCACGCTTTCTTCTAAACAAGTTTAAATTATTGACATCACTTGCTACTTCGATATTACCAGGAGATCCTGTGACTATGTGGGTGTGAAATACAGTATTTCAATTTTCACACAGAAAGCCAACAAAGTCTCCTCTATTCAGTTATGAAGGTAGGAAAAGACGCGTAAGAAGATCGTTGGTGGATTATGCCAGTAGGTAAGTAAGTAAGCGAGTACCTAATTTCCGGTCTTGGCTGGTATTGAGCAAGTCATCTACCCTCTCTTCAAACTACGTTATAAGCTTTTTGTGTTAGGGTCTTCAACTTTATTATTCTTGATACTAAATAAATCTTTTAAAAGTGATTTGCAGCCCATGTCTCTTTACAGTCGGCAAAAGTGCATGGAGAATAGATTTGGGCAGTTTACTTGTAGAAACCTAACGCTTGAAATTCCTGGGTTCCCAATAACCACATCCAGTTACGTTACCCACCATGAAATGCTTGTCTCGTCTCTATGTTCGTAATCAGCTTGAACAAACTGCATGCATCCACATCAGCCCAGGCAACTATGCAACTAACAAAGAAGGTGATAATGTCTACGCCCCACAACTGACAAATCCAAAAGAGGGGCCAGAAACTACTTTCTTCAAAACAGCTAAATAGGACACAGAAATTGTGAGGCTTCCAATACAACTTTCTTACCTTCTCAGCATCCTGTTTGAATATATTAAATTGGTAACACTGTTCGAGGCGAAGCTTCCTTCCCTGCCACAGTTCTCTCAATGACTGTCGCTGTTCCAGCAACGTTTCAATCATACTGTGGACTTGATGAATAGCATTCCTACATTCGTCGGACAACTCCTCCTCATTGCCTCCCCCTGCTGAATCTTTAATGACTTGAATAACTTTGATGCCTTCATCACTTAGAACCTCGATGGGAGCTTTAATGATCCACTTCTTAATATGATGATGATGATGCAACTGGTCTCTGACTCCATCTGCCGTGTTCGCAAAGTCATCTTGCAACAATCCACGACGAATTTCATCCAATTTAGTGGACAAAGCCATGGACTCGAACAAGAACTTTTCGAACGCCTACAAAAAATAAAAATTACAAATTGCAGAGCTTAAGAACTGGACAACGTCAATGAGAAGACATCTAGTGTTACATTTTATAAATTTTACTACCATGCATAGGCCACCATATGTACATTGATCACTGGCGGTACATTGATCATTGGCGGTACATATAGAAGGATGTAACTCTCTCAGATTAATGATGAACCCAATAATGCTATCGATAATAAACAGTTAACAAGTTCCTTTTGGTAAACTTTACCATATAACAATGGTTTATGTTTTATTGAACATTTAAAGGCCAAACTCCACAAATGACAGCCAGTTTTAATGTAAAGTAGGCGGAGAGAAGACTGAATCAATTGTGAAGTTCTTATAGAGAAGACTAATGGCAAGATACCGTGGAAGGCGAGGAAAAATGAGGTTCCGTTGACCAGTGTTTGGAGGAAAAGGCAGTTGGTGAGAGATGTGAGGCTCGTACAGGTTAACGTCCAAAATATGCTTTAATTACGGCAGATGCAGAAAATTGGTGATTGTGAAATGATTGATTTGCTCAGACAAGTCAAAACAACCTACAAATTTCAAATTTCAAATATCTCCAAGATACTCTAGGAACGTTTCTTATAATATTTTGGTAGTAGATTGCATAGCATATTCTAATGTTCCAAGGAGTAGTTAGGTTTCCATTTACAGAGGTAGTCAATCCTGTATTATACAATGCAGGCAATTGTTCTATGTCATCTCCTTCCACAAGTCAGTTTTCTTTTTACATACGCAGACAGGACGTTGTTATTACCAGTATTATCATTTTAAGTAATTCTACAAATCCGCAGTGATTATAAATATTTATACCACCCCATGTCATCACAATCTTAACCTGCACTACTGCTACTACTGCTACTACCGCTGCTGCTACTACTACTACTACTGCTGCTGCTGCTACTACTACTACTGCTACTGCTACTGCTGTTGCTGCTTCTGCTACTACTATTACTACCACTACTGCTTCCACTGCTACTGCTACCACTACTGCTTCTACTGCTACTACTGCAACTACTACTACCAGCACTACTACTACTGCTGCTACTACTACAACTACTACTACCAGCACTACTGCTACTGCTGCTGCTGCTGCTGCTCCTGTAGGTGCTGCTACCTCTATTACTGTCAAGTGGCACGTGGAAGTCCTGGCCAACAGACCCCTTCATATCGTCTTTCTCTCTTTGATAATCCGTCAGATAATGTGACCATCCTAATGGTCATGTAGTCTCCATGTTGTGTCGTTTGATCATGTCATAGTAAACAGTTGGATTTTGACAAGTTTGCATAATAAAACAACAAACTAATATTAACTTTACGTAGAGACCCAATACTTTATAAACATTCTTAAGGACAACTTTACAATAAGCAAATCAACCCTCTTTAAATAGGAAAACACCTCTTATTGTGCTTTGAAATGTAAATATTTGTTTATATACAAGGAACACCGTTGTGGTTGCCCAACAGAAGCTTGGAGTGTCTTCGGGATGTAATAATTAATGGATGAGATGGAAGACGTTACAAAGACTGCACAGAACTTGATCATAGACTTATGTCTCAACGCAACACAAATCTGAAACTAGGATGACTCTAGGGTCGTGAGAGCCCCATGCTTTCTTTCTGACTCATTTTCGCAGGTGTTATAGTTATTGTTCCTCGACAGATGCTATTTAAGTTTCTACAATAAAACTACTGAAGATCTTTAGGAAATGGCAGGTGAAGAGTTAAACGATGTCCAAATCTGTCCTTTTTTTTTAAACCACCGCAGAAAGAAATGTGCCTCTTGAGGTAAAACATTCCTTTCCAACGTAAGTAACTAAAATAAAGTTCATGAAAATGATGAAATGATATACACTATGATAATATCAAATGCTCTTATCAATCTTAGTGAGTGCTTCTTGCTTCGTACTCGGATAACAAGAAAGTCGGATAACAGGAAGCTATTTGGCTATAACAGGGTTTCAATCGCCATGTTAACTGCACACTTAAATAAAATAACAAAAAAACTGTCTCGAAAGAGACAAATGACGTCTACTCTGTCATTAAACGCTTCAACACCTCTGAGAAAGAAACAGCTCATGCCAGGCTACTTTAAATGACTTATCAGTCCACTGTAACAGTTTGTCAAAATTTTTCAGCAAGCCTGGACTTGGATCTTCACTCAAACTTGAAATCACAAATTTTCTGATACGTTTACGACGTCATTCTTACTGTGTCCATTCCAAATTTTAAACCAGTTTTGATAACCGTTGTAAGAACTAAAACGCTTCGCTTTGGCAATCATCCACCTGAACTGTTTCGAAAACGTCTGTTAAAACTGTTGTAGTTGATACAGGTTGTGGAGGTGGTTTCGAAACCGTTTTTAAGTCTCCTCTGACGTCATCTAAAAATTTCTTACAGTAAACATTGCGAAAAGGAATAAATAAATAACAAATAACACTGTAGTAAGAAGTCTTTCCGACTTTTCTACTCTTGCGCTGACCTGGAATTTTAAAAAGCAAACAATCAACTCCCATACCAGCTGTGGCATTTAGTGAACGAAGATCCACATGGTCAAATACCTTAGTTTTGTCTCCACTAAAGGTTTGGCAGCAAGAAAGTATGCAGGCACATTCAACTGGGGCTAAAAGGAACGACCATGTTTACGATTGTATCGCTAGGGAATTGTGATAGCGAGGTTTCAAAGAAGTGACCACAAACAAGGACTACAAATTCAGTACCGAAATGTCAATTACAAACGAGGACAGGGCAAACATTCTCGTTCAGGTGCTACTCCAGCTATCATGTTTAGGTACTTCAGTAAGACTGACCAGCGGATGGGGGGAAAAAATCGTCTAAGCCAGCCCGCTAGCATTGTAGTTATATCTGTTTCGAATCGGTTGTAGCAGAACCGCTTCGAGCCCCGATGTTGGTGTGAAAAAGGCTTCTATAAATTCGATCATGTTTCTGTCACTTCGTTTTACCAACAACGTCAGTGGTAGCAAATCTTAAATAAATGCATAATTCATCACACATCTTCGTGTTGAATAAGTAAAAAAGAGCATCAAACCCGCAATAATTTGGGCCACATACTAGTGTTATGTACTGTTTCTTTCCAATTGAAATATAGGCATCGAAAAATTGGTAACCTACGAAGGTCTCATGACAAGTGGCATTATTTCTTCTAATCCAGATTTACGATCCCTAAAGGATCCGTCTGCAACCTAAGAACCCTGTCATGTTACAAAGTGGCAGTACGCTTCCGCATGTGGGCGATGGAACATATCTCAACATTTCTTAACCCTCACTATTTAAAATTTTACGTTAAGAATGCGCATTCACATGGTTACTCAAGGTACAGTCCTCGGACGTGAAGATATTGTTTCAACTAATACTAACCAATGTTGTAATATTCAAATAGTTTGTTGGTGGTACAAAACAATGAAACTGCACGAAATAGCGAAAACATTTTAGCTAAACTAAAATGTTTTCGCTATTTCGTGCAGTTTTAATGTTGTAATAGTAATAATCTCTTGCGTGGATACATAAGCGATTGCTGTCAATGGAAAATACAGCGTACGTGAAAAACAAAATAACAATCGATTTTAAACACGAGGCAATACCTGGACTGTGCACCAAGCAATCCTTCCTAGCTGGCTTAGTATCAACGTAAAATAAGATAACAAAGCTCCTACAGTAAACTTAATAGTCGCTTACAGCCAACTGCAAAAATTTCTACTACGTCCGTCTTACGATGACAACTACGAAGAGACAGTCTTCACACCTCGAGAAATGTTATAAAACCAAATGAAAATATCAGTACCTCCATCAACGGTGTAGACCCAACAATCCTCTATAGCCGTTCAAAAGATTTTCGACTTAAACATGAAGAGCACAGCAATAACAACTGCAAATACATACGCTGATGACCATAGCATTATGTCACACTCCCAAGACTAGTGCCTTGTTACACTGTTCGCATCCCATGCCTGCAGGTGCTTCCGAGGGATAAGTAAACAGAAACACCTTTGCACGATAGTAGAGTTAATCCGCATCATACATTTATGGCTCAGCTTCTCCATATGGTACGTGTGGTGGAACGAGTCTCATGTGCAGTGTACATACCCTACTTCATTCTTGTAAATGAATCAGTCTACTGAGCACGGAGTGTGGAATAGAAGCGATTCATGTAACATGAAATATGGGATTTGTCGAAAGGAGCAAAAGATAGGCTGTGGTAAAATTGGCAGAGAAGGTCGTTGGGTACTTAGAATAGGGTTATACCGGCGAAGAGCTGAATGGAATTTGATGTAATGGGGTAGAATTACTGAAATAACGGTATGGAATAGGCTGTGTTATTGTTGAATTCGATATAAATTAATGATATGAAAGGGAACATGATGCGGCTGGGTAGTATTTTATAGAAAAGGGTTGAACATGAAGTGGAATAGGGCTTAATTGAATAAGATGAAACTTGATAAAATGGGATAGGAAATCAAGTATAGGATCGGTTGTGGCTGTGAGAAATGGCGTGAGGGGGAATGTAATGGCACGAACGTGTTTCGAATGAAAATTTTCTTGTAAGATGACACAGTGTGAACAAAGTGCACATAGTCATGTCAAGTGGCATGGGGTATAATAGGTGTGAACATAGTAGCACCACCAACACCCCACCCCCACCACCCCACAAAATTTACTGAAAGAAAGCGTGACCTAATAGTTTCAACCCATAGCAGACGTGTGTATCATCCTCAGTCTTATAATGCTACACCAACAATTTCCAACGACTATATCTCTTAATAAAGTAACTACAACAAAGCTGATCTCAACTGGACAGTTATACAACACGTTCTACGTAACAAATCCAATAATACAATACCCATAACAAGCTATTGCAATCTTCGTTCAAAAAATAGGTTCCCCATCTACGAAACCCTGGGAGACTTGAAGAAATGGCAAGATTGCAAGTCTGAAACCAAATGGAGAGTGAGAGAGAGTCTTTCTGTTTTAAAAAACACAGTGAAGACGGGTGGTTTACATTGCTCTAACACTCTTTACATCATCACATCGCTCCCTACGGAAATATTTGATTCATATACAATCAAGCTGGTCCTGCTTCAGTGTGTCTCGCCCAGTGTTCAACGGATGAATCACGAAATAGATCAAAACGACTGCTGAACTGGCCCTAGCTTAACATGAGGATTGTAAAACAGCTATATTTAATCACATCTTTAACAGTAGATGTAATTTCTTCTAATCTAAAAGTGATAATATTGTGGAGAAGACTAATCTGGGTACGTATTAAGAACGTGGTTTGATTCGGGGGTGACATGAATGTTCCAGATGTAAATTAAAAGGTTCAGGGCAGGTAACAATTTGTGAGGCCCCGAACCCTAATGGCTGCGGGGGTTAAAAAATTTGTGCGAATTTTGACTGACAGAAACTTGACGCTATATGCTCGTTACAAGCACGTGATTGCGTGACCGTGTGACCGAGTATCATACGATACAATTCACACTATGAATTTCTGGGAATTTCTGTGCCGGACATGGGCAGTATAATGTGGATCGCTCTCCCGAATCGTCATGATTAAGGAACTCATCGATCGGAGATGTATCTGCACAACGTACATGTTGGCACACAAGCCCCCATAAAAATCTAAAGGTGCTGCCATGTCATTTTTACAACTGGTGCACTCACGAGCCCACTTATTTTAAGAGGGTCAGATCCCGGGGGAAAATAGCTTGAAAACAAAGAAGTCGTGGTTCATAAAAATATAACAATAGCATATAATAATAACAATTTCACACCATAGTGGTTCTGAAGGCAAAGAAGACTTGGGCATAACCAAAGAAACCACAAAAGGCATCGCTGTACTTCATAAATGCGTTTACAACAAAAGAAAAAAGCAGAGGTTGCACATGAAAAGTTTTTGAGTTGTTTAAGTACTAATCATGAATTGACATCAACTACGTCCTTGTGCACCCAGGAAACGTATCTAGTAAACCACGTTGTACCTCGTGTAACAGCTGGAAAACGAACTAACAGCCTAAGATAACATTCAACGAGGGAAGATCGGGATTAGATTGCTAGTGAGGTTATGTTCATATCCAGCCAGAAAAATCAGCAGAAATGGCAATCGCAACGACTGTGAAATATGTAACCCATGAAGTCATTACGAACAAAGTGAGTATTTCAACTAATGAACTCAAATGAATGCATAGACCAAATTAAACCCAATGAGGTCGAACGTGACAGAATAAACTTTGTCCTTAGATTGTGCCTTCACAGGCGACAAATTCTTCCTTATGAAACATAGATCATTTTGATCAATTGTTTTAATTCCCCTAAGTTTCTTTCTGAGGATGCGTTTATCTCCGTCTTGTGGTCTGTCTTCCTCAAGATAATTTCCGAAGCGCCACAAGAGGACACGCTAAACACTCTTGTTCCTACAGAGCTAACCCTTTAAGACGGAATGTTTAACAAACTCGAATGTTCCATTTTCTGAAGCCCGCTTTCTATTTGACCCACGGCTGCATATTGACTTAGAATCAGGAGAAACAACCAATCACGATGATGACCTTTTAGAACATGAGCTTTCAACCTCGACATCGCCACTCCAAAAGAGATTTACGGGGGGGGGGGGGGGGGCTTGGGAAAATTAACTTACACAAGCTTTAAAATGATCTTTCGGCCAAAATGCGGTATTAATC
>JAAAKL020013646.1:0-12352 GCA_010016065.2 Carybdea cf. marsupialis auct. non (Linnaeus, 1758) | reverse complement strand
GCTATCAGGTTCTACACCTTGCCTAAGGGTGACCTGGAGGCAGTTGTGGCCAAGGGTAACCTCATTTATCCCACGTCTAAACTCCACAACCGGATGTAGTTTAATGTCATACCCAGGACATAATTCTCTATCATACAAAAAAACAACTCCAGTAATAGAGGGTTTTTACCTGCTAGCAAAGAGAGGCCCACAAACAAAATATAGATAAAAATCAGATGAAAATAGGTAATGAATTCAAGCCAGGCCCCCAATTATGCAAACCTCACCAGGCCTTCAAACTTAATTGTTGCCGAATTGCACATAGAGAAAAATCATATAGCAGCAGATGTGGAATCATTTCCATCATATTTTTACAATATGTAAAATTTTGTCTGCTTTGGCTTCCTGTTCATTTTAGATGCTCATGACTGTTCTTCAGATCAAATTCTCCTGGTTATTTAGACCCCTTCCATTTACTAAGTAGACCTCACCTCTTTCTGCTCCTCCTAATATATTAAGTTCTGAAGAGCAACTGGCCGTATAACATTCTGCTATGTCAAATCACTAAGTTTTCTTTCTTCCATTTTAATACATGGTCATCCTCTTAACTATCACCCCTCCCCCTCATCATCATCATGGTCGTCGTCGTCATTCTTTACAGCATTAATAGTCAGTCTTATATATGCTTGAGGTTTTGCTCGCAATGTATTCATTCCATTTTGTTTGTTTCCCTGGCCTTTCTTCTATATTCCACCTTATCTTGTTCTGTATCTTGCTGTATTTTCTTTCAAAATTTTCCATTGACGACCAACTGATCTCCTTCCTGATATTTCTATTTTCTTTTCCCTCTTCAAAATCACTCTTTGTACCTCCCTGTTCACATGGCCAGAACTTGAGAGCCCTGTCTGTCTCACTCTCTCTGTATCTCTTTTAAACAGCTGTTAGACGCTTCCCCACTGCCCACCCCATCATGTCAGGCTAAAACAACCATATATCTGAAAATTCGTAGGTCACGTCTCCTAATTTTCACTGTTCTTACTTTTAATGCCATAGTTTCAGCACCATGCAACCCGCAGACGTGCATCGTATATACTGCTACTGCTCCTCGGTAAGACGAGGCTTTATTACATTAACAAGACTGTCATGTTCCACATTTCCCACCATTTTTCTTCCCCATGCTACACATTCCTTGTATGAAAAGAAACCCTTAAAAGTTGGCATGTTACTAATAAGTGGCATCTTCATTATTGCTAAAATGTAGTGGTGTAGCGTGCTAATCATAGGCCTGATATTGTGAATGGTGAAATGCAATTCCTTCCTCTATAAACTCATCGAGAAAAGTTTGTTGTATTCCTAAAAGAAACAGAAATTTCCGTGCTAACAATTTCTTCCCTAGAACTGCCAAGATCTAGAACTCTCTGTCTTCAGACTGCTTTCCTCTTACTTAAGTACTTGACACTTTAAATCTAATGTCAATCGCCATCTTCTTGGAAATATTTGATTTTTTGTCTGTAATTTCATCCATTTTTCTGTTAACTATTTATTTCTACTTCTTTCAAAGTAACTCGATACCTTGACGTGGCAATCCTGTCTTGTATTGACTGAAGGATATAAAAAAAGTTGTTCTTCTACTCTGCTCCATCTATTTACAGTGAGCAGCGCCTGGCGAAATAGTTAAGTAGTAATCAATCCGACACGAAATTCACATGGTTCAGAATCCACGACGCTTGCAAAACTGCAAGCCCCAGACAGAAAGCTACACCAATTTTATGAACAATTACCAAAAAACTTGCAGCTATTTTCCTTATATTGTCAAACAATTGAAAAAGAGATTGGAAGCGACTTTTAGTAAAAATAGCGTTTTGACATCCAAGCATTTCTATGGTCAACACATGACAGATTTCCAATACCAGAACTCGTCTTTCAAACACAATAGTTGCCAATTTGCTATGACCTTTACCCTTCATTATTCGGAGAAAATTAAAGATGGGAAATGAACGATTTCCGGGGGTGACAGTTTCTTTCCTCTAAACAAATTTTTGAGCCGTTCAAAAGATTAGTTGTTTATACAAAATTGGTGCAGTGTAAACGGGAAATGTCATAATCAGCATTAGAATACAAGGGTAATGAGGTAGACTAAACAAAACCCAGTCAATAAAAATCAGCTGACTTGCCCACTCTCAAGCAATTACTTTAATGTCAGGAATAATCGATCAGGAACTTGAAAAAAACTTAGAAGAAAAATTCGCTATCCCAAATTATTCCAATTTCAAAGATTCTATCCTCAATTTTAAAGCCATTTTTTAATGCTGAAAACGAGTCCTAAAAATATTGACGTACGCCGTCTCAGTGAATTCCATTCATCGCAGGGTTTATCATGACATGACTCTTCTTCTTGTAAAATATAAGCTACGTTTCGATAGATCCCACCGGCATGCCACCAGGATTTCGTAGTGCGGTTATTTTATAGTCGGATGTGCAGACGTTGGTGGCGATAGTCCATTTTCATCTGGAGCCGTGACAGTTTTGTGGTTGTTGCGTTTCTTGCGCTGGAAGTCATATATCCGAAAGAGTTCAAATATGTTGATGAGTTTTCTATATTGTAGGAATTATTTAGTTTCTTATATTTTCCTTGTTATTGTACCAACTTCTCTATATAACATTTTCTTGCTTTCCCAGTTAAATTGGTGACGCTTTTACCAGCAGCGTTTAGCGATATCGTGACTTTTAGACAATCCCGTCACAATATATTCCAAATAATCTCAAATGTAGCAGCCTAACGATGGGAGAAAATATCTCCCAAAACATCCGAAAAGTTTACGACTTTTGACATGATAATCTTTCCCATCGAAAGAGATAAGTGTAAATGAAAACAATTTTACTCTGTGATAAATTATAAAGCATTGTCGTCGAACAAAAAAAAATTCCGCTTAAGAACTTCAGTAACTCCAATATGTCATAATCTCGCATGATTTTAATATTCTAAGAGGAAGCGTTTACCAGACCGATGATTTATTTATTTAGACTGATGAAGCATAGTTTATCATTTATTTCTCACCGTTTACTTTTCACCAAGGAATTTTCCACTCATCTCTATAATTCCGGACTCGAGCGGCTGCCAAACGAATGAAAAAACTCATTTACTTATGAAAACTCATTTACTTATGAAAAGTTATTTACTTATGAAAACTTTTGTGATATTCTCATTCTCATACTATTGGAGATCACTGATGTTTCCTGATAGTTTTTCCTGAACAGAGTTTGAAGGTTTCTTTGAATATAGATTTATAATTTGGATGGTGGATCATTTTTCGGGACTTCGGGAACACCGGCTGCGCCTAAAAGTTTGGACATTTCTATATTAGCGGTTTATATTTATATTAGAGGCTCATTTTTGGAACGTTTGAGAAAACACGTACTTTCATTTAGTGTCTTAGAGCTTCTTTGCTTTTTCTTAGCATTTCGTGGAGGCTTCGATTATAATCAATTTGGTAAGAAAACAGTACTGTCATAACTTATAAAATAGATAACATAGGTTCCTGATAACCAACTGGAACTTGCGATGGTGTTCCTGCCTTGTTAGACTTTCCTTTGAATTACCCGACACCCATTATTTCAGCACAGTACTAAAAATAGATGTTGTAGGCACGCCATCTTGCTCAGCTCTTTTCACGTCATACACTGAATCGAGAATTCAGTTTCCATAGTTATCATCCTGTGACAAAATGTTCGAAAATTGGACGGTGAAAGAAGTAGGAAACATCAGACTAAAAAAGGTTAAACATTAGACAAGTGCTACTTTTCCGTTTAGACTGATTTCTTGTCTAATGTTTAGTATTTTAAACATCAGTCTACGTATCATTCTTTGATCCGGAACTGCTCTCAGCTTGGTACAGCCGTTTTGGCTTCCCTTATGCTAGCTTAAAAAAGGTTAGAATATTATTTACAAAGTCACCAGAATAATACATAGAAAGAAGCAAAATATGGCTGAGAAGAGCATTTTATTATTATGTAGACGCATTTCAGGTAACTGCTAAGACAGGGCTATATCTAATTCAGATAAAGGAATGCCATTTCCTATGGCAAAATCTGGGAAGGAATTTGATGCCCCTGATACGTTTATCCTTCTTGAATAGATATCTGACGTATGCCTTGCCAAGACGAAGCTGAAAAAACTTTCGAGAACAGTAGAACCTACCCAAACTGTCAAACAACATACCATAAAGCTACAATTGACTTCATGCAGGGCATTCTATTGATAAAAATCATGGACTTCTAAATAATCAGATTTGTTTCCAATCATGCTGAAGCATAGTGGTTCTACACCTGGTACACCCATCATAGATGTTTTAACCCCCCTTCTACCCTTACAAAGCATCCCTTACTTTGTTCTAAGCCCCATTTAACTTATAACAGGTTAGTCTTCGTTTGATACACAATTTTAATTACTTTGTGATATGAAAAACGGAACAGTTACGAAAGTTCGATTCGTCTCAAGTGGTACACGATGAAAAAAGCCTGTACAGTCCGGTAGTTATTATTTACAAGTCCATGATACAAATATCATTATTAACCGTCTGGAAAACCTTCACTTTCACTGCATAATGTCTTCCAAAATAACTCTTCCAAGTTTTTGAATTATTTTCACTTTGTGAGGAGGCTGATTATGCCTGACATTTAAAAGTTTTATAGACGTAAATGGGGGGCATGTTCATCAATAATGACTTTGTTTGTTTCCTTAGTGTTTTCTGTTCAAGGGCCAGATGTATTCAACAGTATCTCAGCCTACCCGTAGGTAAAACTACGTAGACAAAGTAGCTCACGCTAGACGATATGCATAATGTTTTACATGGGTAGATCTGCTTTAGCTCGATCTATGTTGCGAAGCGAGAGCCCGTCTGTTTACCTATACTGATCGGTATTAGTCTACCTAGACCTGGCACTATCACAGATCATTCCTTACGAGTAACGAACATTGCTGAATTTATAGATTGGTGCCGTGAAGTGGAAAAGGGAAACCAGAGACTTTTTGACTGATACCAGGAACTAAATGATCATTAGCTTATGTCAGATACAGATTGATGTGTAAAAAGTTGCATTCTTTTAACTTTGTTAAGGGGCAGTTTTGAAAATTGAACAACTGTAGACGATCAGTACTTAACACTATTCAAGGCGGGGTCGGCATTAGATATCTTATGGCAAATACTTCAAAACGAGTTGATGTTAACGATGATGTTTTTGACATAGATCAATGTACCGTTTCAAGTATACAAAATTGATTTCTGAACGTACAGGCAGAATAAGAAGGGTAGGACTAAATAATACACTTTTTAGTAGAATAAATGATTATGAAATTATTGGTTTGCTGATGGTTGACGTTTGCTTATTTATACGTGTATTGAATTTTGAAAGCACTCAAGTCTTCTAAAGTGATAAATAGCCAAATATTTTAGTTAGCTATTACCCTTTTCGTGACCTAAGAATGACGATGCAAGCGGAATTTCATCGATCTTTCTACATGATTTTGTGGCATTTTGGGCTAGTGTTGACACAAAACTATGTTACAGCACTTGCTTCATTGCCGTCTACATATTCCTGAGAAGCGCATACATTCACAACAAGATGCATTTTGAGACGAATGTATACCCAGACAGAAGTGTATCTCTTAAACAGGCATATGATGTCATCTCAATTCTCGGAACCTATGTTTTGGTTTATAAGGCAAATTAATGTTAAGGCACGGTAGCGTTTCGTTGACCATCATTCATATCAACTTAAGCAGGCCACGTGTTTCACCTTCTTCGATTTAGCGAATGCGGCTCTTTCAGGTTAGAAGAGTCCTCGTTTTCACTTCGTTTGATAGAGATACTACATACAAGAAGTATGGTTGATCTCTTCACAGTCACTTCGTCCGGTTAGTCCGTTAGCAAGTCTTTAGCTGATTCACATAACTGTATGAGTTTTGAATTTGGATATACTGTATACGAAACTGCACATTGTTTTTAAAAAAGCTACTAAGTTCGTCGACAATAAATGAAGAAACTTCGACTGTGTCGGCCATGGTCGCTGATCATTCAGCCCTACCATTGAAACTTCAGATGACGTACTTTTGCGAGACTGCGGCCAGATCGAGGCTAAAATCGTTAACCTGAAAGAACTGTATTCTTGAAGTTTAATAATGACCAAACAAGTCTTTCGCCTCCCTCTGGATATCTAATTAGTAAGCATAACACGCCCTTTTATTTATCTTTGCAGCCTGTGTTGATTTTTCTATAGCAGCTTCATGAGTTGTTGTTATCTGCCTCAACTCGGTCTAAGTAAATCAATCTAGAACAAGCACTGGCTTGATTATACATATGGGCCATAGATTGATCTACCACCGACACAGCACATGGTCGCTAGCTCCTGCTACGTCTCCCTTTATACAACTGGCTCTACGATTTAAGTCATTACATATTCACTAAAACGTTTTGCTATCAACCGCCTCAATATTTTTCTGGTAGTAACACTGAACAGTCCTTAGTGGAAAAGACGCCCGCATCGCTATTTTGCAATACATAATATCAGATCATCGAAAAGACAAAATCCTTCCATTAATACAAAATTTGAAATTAATTACCTAGTATATAGACAGGGCTATGAAGATAAACAACTATATACGCTTAGCAAAAGCGACTCCTATATTACCACCATTCGGTTGCATACAAGTGCTGATAATACAATTTCTATATCAAAATTCGTAAAAAAATCCTCCCTCTTACAAATATCTAACATGTGAGTAATCCGTTTTGATACAAAACCTGTGCATGGCGTTGAGCAACGAGCTCGCTTTGCTCAATGTAAGGCAAAACGACTGGCTATGGCAAAACATCGAGAGTAAACGGGAGAAAATTTTAAAGACAAATCTACCCTACAAATTTATGGCGAAACGTGTTTCATTCCAGAACCATTATCGTTTATTCCAGATCGTGTACCATAAACAAGGTATGGCAATGCGCTTACACAGAGCAATCACGAAACGAAACCCAATTTTGGTCGTAAGATTTTTTTACTGAGTATTTCTACTTAAATGGGCAAGGTTTCAGTCCAATTGACTAAATCTTGCACTTCATGGTCTGGCGGATCTTCTATGTCTTGTGAAGACATGTCTTGAACTTGCTGATGCATTCCAGTATCATCTTTTAAATCCACAATAGGATGTATTGGTGTCTTTTGAAGGTCTCTTGGAGTACATTGAAGAGCATTGCCTGGTGCTAAAGAAAGAACAACGAAATTTGTTTTGAAATGGAAAAGAATACAGGAAAAGCTGAGAAAGCTAGTGATTTTTAATGGATTGAGTAAAGCCAAGTACTGTCTACATAGACTTGCAAATGGGCTAGGCTAGTTCGTTACAGGTGTCGATGGCTTGTTACATAAGGACATCTTCAACCACTGTGACTGCTTTATGACTGACTGTACAATTTAAAACTAGGCGTACAGTAGTAATAAATAACATTGCTTCACCTAAAGCTTTGTCTCAAAAGGATCGACTTTTGATACGACTTTTCTTACCTTTGCGGGGCACTGTCAGGCCATGCCAAAAATGGGAGTTCAAATGGGCTCGACTTTTCACGCGACCTTGCACTCAGCCTAAACTCCACCCCAGAATTTCAATGGAAACACAGTGACTTCGTTGTGCTAGCGGACTTGTCATGCACTCAAAGCGTGACAGCACCCGATTTCACACTAGAATGTGTCCAAAAATTGAGTCAAAAGTCGAGCCCATTTGTACTGGGTTTAATGGACAAAGATGTACGACTACCGTTACTTGATCAATATGTAGTGTTTTAAGTTGAAAATGGTACAGGTTTAATTGGTTTAGCGAAAATGGTGGGCAGCTTGTTAAAATTGGCATAGATATCATTCAACAAAGAAATTGTAACCAACTAATTTAGGGACTGGAAACTATCGGTACAACTCAGGCATTATATCGCCTAGAGAGATTATGCCCTCTCTTTGTTTCTGAACAAGCCTCGCTGGATGAAAAGTTAGGGCTCAGCTGCCATAATATTCTTAGAAGTTTAAAGGATGCCGAGGTTTGATTCCGTTATGATTTGACTCTATTCTGTAAATTCAGAGTGGTATTGGAACGCTTGCGATGTCCATCATATGATACTTTGAAAGTTGCAGCTCAGCATACGCCAGCTTCCATTTATGGCTCAAAGGGCAATTTGTATATTCTTTCAGCCATTGACGGATGGTTCTGTCACAGTGCTTTGTTTTCTAGCAAGGATGGATACTTTTGTCAAGCTGTTTGGATGCTATATGGATTTTGATATATCAGGATACGATATCTTAGTAAATGGTCCCTTTCCGCCCCTATGAAAGAAAATTCTGTATCGGTAAGGAAGGAATTTGTGCTAGCAAAACAACATCCCATTCAGAGTACATATTTTCGTATACGAAGACTTACAAAACAGCATAAGGGAAATAGCATTAGATTTCCCATGGACATGTGTCTCGACAAGATAGCCTTGAGAAGACTATCATAGAAGGGAAGGAAAACGAGCCAGAGGAAGACCACCGAGAACTTGGTACAATGATGTTGAACAGTGGACGGGGAGGAACATCGGAGAAGCAGGCAGGATTGCAGAAGACCGTGAAGTGTGGAGACTAAACATAAAGGCCACAGCAGCTCGTTTACGAGCCAACTGACTGATGATGATGGATTTCCAATCAGAATGATCGATATTAGAAATTTTGATTCGAAGTCTTACAATTTGTATATGAGGACATGCTCTAGGCCGTTTTAAATTGAAAATAAACAATAAAGATGGTCTCCCAGAAAAGACCTCTCAGAGAAGCAGTCTTATTCTGATAAAATAAATATCTACCTTCTTTGGTTGCTCTTAACTGTTCCAGCAGCTGCATTTTCGTGGCCTGTAAGTCCGCAATTTTACTTTCTTGGCTTCTCTTATTGGATTTAAACTTTCCATACATTAAAGCATTGTGCTCTATCATCTGTAGTCTAAGTTCGTGAAGCACCTCTTCTTCCATTATTCCAGCACGAGCAGAACTCAGTTCTATACCCTTTTTAATCATATTGTTCAACATATCCGCGCCTTCCTTTCCCGGCTGAGATGTGGCAAGCTCACTCCATAGCTCATGGTATTCCTCAAAGGAAAGTTTCTGCGCAGATCTTGTTGGTTGAGGTGGCCCAAGACTTTGTGTCGACTCGATAGACTTGGTAGTTGGAGGATCCACATCAAGAAATGGTGTCAGCCCAACTAAATTAAAAGTAAGGTATACGTTGCATAAGATGATTTACTAAAACATAAAATGCACATATCTTAATTACGTAAAAATACACAATAAAGGAGGCGAAAGGTTATCGCATGTTTTGGGTCATCGACGCCTACAGGATGTACTCTATGAATAGCAGGAATGGTTTCACACAGAAAAAGTTTGAATAAAAGAAATAAAGTGATAAAATTATGACATGCACTGCGTGCGACGAACTGATGCTTATGATACCGACGAACAAAGTCCTGATCGATATTGGGAAAACTGCAACTCTAAGGCTTTATTTTGTCAAAAGTGCAGAGCAAATAATTTTGACTTTTTTACGAAATATTTGAATCACAGCTCTATAATCATTTTGAGTTTTTAAGCCTTCACCATGAATCTTAAGGTTCTCCAAATAAAGAGCATACACTAATAACAGCACATTTGCAGAAACATCGTTTCTCTACAAATATTTGTATCGTTATCGGTATTCTCTTGCAAATACATCCCTATCCTCTCCATTACCATTAATTGATCCTTCAATAATTAACATCCTTTTCCAATGAGAAGCTTGACGTCCATCACGTCTGCGTGAAGTTGTAATTTTCCTGTTCATGTGAGTCCTGGGAGCTGACACTGTTAGACCTTGATGGCGTCAACTCAAGAAATAACATTTCACGCGTCAGTCCAGACTTCCTCTACGTTAATTGATATCTGCGATAATCAACGTAAGTTCGGTTTTGAACAACTATAAAATGGCATCCACCAGCAGAACTAAATGCGGTCACGAGGATAGTATCTCTTTTGCCTTCCCTTTGTTAATAGTGTCTGTCGAAATTAAGAAGCAACTGGGGAGATGGACGTAAACAAAACGATATGATGAGCGGGTAAGAAGCCACCCTCTCCCTCAAATTTTGTTGGTGCGCTCAGTACGTGTATACTTGGCACCTCAAAACAATATCAATATGTTGCTTGCTGGCGATTTATATTGTAGACTCGGACCTTGAAAAAACTTGTCACTGACCTGACTGATAAATCAAATGTGATCAGTCTACACAGTTACTGAGAACTGCTGTCACACTTGTAGCCTTGCTGAATATTCCTATTGTAACAAGTTCCCTCTTTATCTTGCAAAGATAAGTTGTGTTTCTTTGCTCTCTCGGTCCGTAAAATGCTGCATGTTTCTATTTTGTAATTAAGGCAATCCACTTGCCTAACTCTATGCTAGAGGACTAGCACCGATATATTTGTCATTGTTATTCTACAGCACCTCGTCTAGCCAACGTAAACCGGCTTGGAAGTTGGCATGGCATAGAGATGGCGTGCCATTCGTCAACAGACTGTTCGTGTGGAGAGGTCATTAGTTCAGGAGCAGCGGCAGCAAAAATTTAACAAGAGTTGTAGCAAGAGCTTGGGGTGGCATGTGAGCTGCAGCAAGAGGTGACTGAAGAGCTGTGACTGGGGTATGGGAGGTAGGAAGATTTACAACAAGAGCTGCAGGAAGAGCTTGGGCTGAGATATGTGTTGCAGCAAGAGTTGCAGGAAGGGCGTAAGATGGGATAACAGCTGCAGCAAGGAATACCAGAAGGGTTACAGGAAGAGCTTGGGCTGAGGTATGTGTTGCAGTAAGAGTTGCAGGAAGGGCTTAAGATGGGATAACAGCTGCAGCAAGGAATACAACAAGGGTCACAGGAAGAGCTTGGGCTGAGGTAAGGGTTGCAGGAAGAGCTTGGGTTGAGGTATGGGTTGCAGCAAGGGTTGCACTCGACAAGGGCTCGTGCTAGGATATGGGCCACAGCAAGAGTGAAAGAAGGAGACTTGGTTGGAGCATGGGCTGCAGGAAGAGTTGCAAAAGGAGCTGGAGTTTGGGATAAGGACTGCATCAAGAAATACAACAAAACGTTGTAGGGAGAGCTTGGGATAGGGTACAGGCTGCAGCAAGAGTGATATGAGGAGCCGGGGGATGGTAACAAGCTGTGTTAAAAGTTGATTGGAGCAGGATCTAGGAAATGTACGTGGCGTGGAGCAACATGCATTAGAGTCAAAGCAGCAGGAAGATAGGAAACCGAAGCAAAGAAGGAATAAAAGCAGGAATAAAGTTGGAGCTGAAGATGTCTATGCAGTATAGGTGACAAATTCTGTATATGTGATATATAGATCTTCCTTCATTAAAATATTACGTGCCATTTCTGCTGTCACTAAGAGAGCAAGCCATGGCGATAGATTACGCTATTTTATACGAATTTCCTACTAAAGGAAACAACAAGGCTCCAGTCCTTCCGCTGCCGCTTCCTTCATATCATAACAACATACCTTCTAAACGTCGACTTGAATAAACACAGTCCTTCACCATTTGTAAGTACTGTCTTGGTGAATTCTTGTACATGTCACATGCCTCTGTATTTACCGCGTTCTCAAGAACAGGAAAAGGTAACATAGTCTGTAACAAGAAGAATAGATCTCATATTTCATTAAGCAGGGATCACACTGTATGACATGCACAGTGACTTCGGAGGAGTAAATGACAAATGAAACATGCGGTTAGAATTTTCCGTGGTTTACGCGACGTAGATTTACAGATAGGCTTGCAGTAGAAATTTGTTATGTCTTAATGAATGCAAAACTATTGATAATATTACGGAGAAAGTCGTTAAAGCCATATACGCCTGGCGCCGTAAGAGTGATTAAACTCATGATTACAAAACGTTCGGCTATTGCAATAACTGTCTTGGCACTCGACCCTACGTAAAAGTTACGTTAACACAATATATGTCAAAAATTGCATATTTATATTTTGTTCTTTATAGTAATTATTGCAAAAAAAGGTTCTTTACAGTAATTATTGCAAAAATAGGTTCTTTATAGTAATTATTGCAAAAATAGGTTCTTTATAGTAATTATTGCAAAAATAGGTTCTTTATAGTAATTATTGTAAAAATCGTAAGGTATGTAAATTCGCACGACATTTTTAGAAGGAACATTTTCTAAATCTAAGGTATGAAACGTCCGTAGCTCCAATTTAATCAATTTCGAAAGCTTGCGAAAGTACTTTTAGTTTAGATTACAAAGATATTACGATATGATAATAAAAAGATAATAAGAAATTTCG
>JAAAKL020013645.1:0-12352 GCA_010016065.2 Carybdea cf. marsupialis auct. non (Linnaeus, 1758) | reverse complement strand
TCCTCATCATCATCATCATCGTCATCATCATCATCATCATCATCATCACTTTTTAATGTTGGTGAAAACTTTATTTGTACGAATTTCATTCTTTTTCGCAGACAAAAGCAACAAGCCTCTGTTTATCAGCGAAAGGACAAGTGATCAGCAAGGATATACAATCGAAATATTAGCTCCCTGTATTGGATTACAGGTGGAGCGATTTAAGGCCGTAAAGAAAACGCATGGAAATGAAGGTTTGTATTTAGGACTTCTAATGTTTTTACTAATGTGATATTATGACTCTCGCGACTAAAGATAAGATTTGAAGTGACCACTTGCCAAAGTTCTCTGCCTGTCCTCCTACGCTTTCCTATAAGATTGAATAAGGCATAAAGCAACGCAGTGTCGTGGGAAAAGGAGAACTAGAGTTTTTAAATGTTCTGGTGCCCGCTTTTGATTCGCATACCGCTAATAGAACACGTTCGTAGAGAAACTGATGTAGACGTTTCAAATAAGCTCGGGTAAAGGTTTCAATAAGAATATACATTGTTGACTAAGGAGGTCATCATCATCATCACAACCGTAGCCTGCTAGGCTGTTGGTGCATCCATTTCAGCACTTCCTCCTTCCACCTCAGCCAGTCTTCTGTCGCTATCATTGTTGTTACCATGTCCTTTCCCATCCATTCTTTAGTGTCATCAACATACATTCTTTCCTCTCCTTGTTTTTTTCTCTACTTTCTTTGCGTGATGGTGTTCTTCATGGTCCCTGTGTCTCTCATCACATGCCCATATCACGTGAACTTCCTTGTCATTGTGATGTTCAATAGGCTCTCTAGCTAAGGAGATAGTCTCGATATATTCAGTGGAAGCATAGATGTTGCAAAGATCCCATTGATTGAATCTGGAAGTTTACGAGAATCTTTCGTTATCCCGGTTTTCACGAAAATGGACGCTTATTCTCTTCGACACTCTCGACCATCTTCCCAATTTTGATTCCATTTATGCATGCTCATCATAGAAAACTCTCTCCTTGTCAAACTCAATCCTTTGTTGAGATTACGGTCACTTATTTCTATTCCTTTCTTATAATCCCCATAGTAACTTTGTATTATTACATGTAAGTATAGAAGAGAAAAGCAAATGAAAACTCTTAAAGTGTGTCGGAGAAACGATAAGTAGCAAAATCTTGATCACATTATTCACTTTTTAAGGAATGTTTCAGATATTCCGTTGGAACACCTCTCCTCAAAATTGTCGTAGCGAACAGAGTGCTCCTATTTGATTACTTGGTAATGCCACTAATGCGTCCTCCGGTTTCGGTACCGCCAATTTGTCACTGATTGCCCCAACCTGGCCTTCTTCTCCATCTCACTTAATGAAACATTGGACCGAATCATATAATGAACACATGTATATGTACTACTTGTATATACATATGTATATGTATAGAACTCAATAAACATGAAGTGCTTTACGGCGCAGGCGGGGTTCGAACCCAGGATCTCCCACGCCGAAAACAAAGACTTTACCACTGCACTAAAATGGTGCGATAGTAAAGTCGACAATCAAGAAGTCGATCCCGAATTCTTACCACCACTAGCAACCTAATTTTCTGTTTCGCTGTTAGCTTCATCAGTGCCATTTCATATATTTAAGTACTCGGGCAGACACACAAGCAGTCATGAACTACATAGTATAGAACTCAATAAACATGAAGTGCTTTACGGCGCAGGCGGGGTTCGAACCGAGGATCTCCCACACCGAAAACGAAGACTTTACCACTGCACTAAATATCGACCATCCTCGAAGTCCAGGAATATGTATATGTATTTATATATATAAAGATAGTGTATTCTCAGTCCTGGATGATAAGAATATACATATATGTTTTTGTGTGTACGTAAGAGGACCTCATGGGGCCACACTATACTGAATTGATCTCAGGTGACGTGGGTAGGTGCGATTTCTGAATGACACGTTTTGCCCACAATACTTGAATTGCTGTTCAGGGAAGAGCAGTTACAAGGTTTTTGGTCTTAAGCAGATGCGAGGAGTTCTAAGATAGATAGAGAAAGTCCTGTTTGCGGTCCACTACCTCTGAGGAAGCATCAGAAATCGTACGGAAGGAAGTACTGTCTTTGAGCATGGAAGAAAATAGATGGGAGAGCAACATTCAAACCCATGTAGTATCAGTAGAAGGACTGTATATCCGGATACCATTTGCAGTACGAGGTGAAAAACATCACACAGTTAAAATAGACTTCTCCACGTGATCTACATCAAGCAAATTTAGTTTTGAGCTTATCAGATAGGCGTGGTAAGGATAATCGTGGGAGCTGATCGTAGTAGAATGCAGTTAGAAGAAAACTGTGTCCTTGTAAACTGGACGGATGATACCAGTGAAGCACGAAGCAGATAGTAGGTTAGTTAAGATCAATTTGTACTAGGAGGTACTGATAACAGATAGATTTTGGTAATACAAGGGGGTGGGGAGGGGATGATTGTATATATGAGTACACAGCAAATGACATGTACACAATTTCAAGAATGAAAGGAACAGGATGGGAGCTTTTGGCATTTAGCACAGCCCTCGTTCAGTGGAAAGAGATACATATAATGCACTTACACTGTCCATGTACATGATAATGATGATACAGTCGAGGCAATAGCTTTGCAATTTGTAAAATTCATCCTTAGGCAATCTTAGCTACTCTTACTCGTCCAGGATACTGATCTTATCTCCCCACCCCCTAATGATATTTCAAAGCCTCCCGTGCATCTGGCTTTCCTCTACCATCTAGGCTCCAAATTTACGCTCCCCCGAGCTGCTTATATCTTATACTGTTAACCCAGGGTCTCACGTATTGCAGACCGGTAGACATCCTAGCTTTCCTATTCGTACAACTTATAGGGGTATAAGAGATAAGATTGTATCGGGTGGTGGTAATTTGTTGTTAAGTAATTAAATAGCCGTACTTGTAGACGGTAAAGAGACAAAAGTTGATGACTCATACGTGAATTTCTAATCTGAAGAATGCGTAACGTATTTCCTATTTGCTTGGGAATTTTGTTAAAATTTGATCATCATGTCAGTCTAGCACGTTATAGTTTCCTGGAGTAAGTAGATTTAATCATGGCCCTGTGGCCTGTCTCGCAACATCGGCGACATGAAATCAGCATATCCATAGTAACAATGTTACTAAAATAGTTGACGTGGTAAACAGTCATGGGTCAGGTGTTACTCCATTTCGCGTTGTAAGCATCAACTTTGAAAAGTGGAAACTGGGCCCACGTTTCTGATATAGAGACCACTTAGGTAAAGCGGGTTTTACTCACTGATCTCTAAAAAAGACTGGATCGAGCTTTCCATTGTTACCAACATCGCAAAAGTGTGGCCACGAGCACTGGCCCCCATTAGTTAAAATAGCGCGGGAAGGTCCCCCATGTTACGTTACATTGTTTATAAGCTTTACTTCATGGGCCTGAAATGGCGTCCAGTGACTGACCTCACTTTTAGATGGAAGATGCTTGATCCAGTGATTTTAAGAGATCAGTGGCTTTACCGAGCTTTCAAGTTTTAAACAGACTTTTCATTCATGGTGTCTTTAAGTCATTTTGGTACTTACTTGCTTCATATCTTCAACCTGCAAAGGATGTAGCAACACCGCCGAAAACAACTCTAATTGTTGTTTCGCATTTTTTTATTACAGTAATTCCTCGATTATCCAGTCAAGTTGGACGGGAAGATTTGAAAATCGGGCCGGGTAATCGAAAATGGCCGGATAATAAAATGTCCTATATATTTATCAAAATTGATTTGCAAAGAACTTTACAGTTTTCCAGCATTAAACTATATTACTGGGGCAGCAATATTAGGCAGGCAAGCCAAAAATCAACAACACGGAATTGCTCTTTGCGGTCTATTTCAAATTATTTATGCGTAAAAGACACCTTGTTTGACACACGACTTTCATCTAAAAAAGGGATACCTGCTATTTTGGGCGAGACCGGATAATCGAAGAACTGATAATCGAGGGACGGATAATCGAGGAAGTACTGTAATATAACTATGAAGCTAACCGTTCGTTTTACCATTGTTTCTTTTACTCAGGTGAAAAAGCCAACGCAGCAGAGAAAATCGGTTTTCGAGTTGTTTCCGTGACTGCCGAATTACAAACGGCAGCACAACTTCTCGCTATAGCAGTGGAGCACATGGATAACTTGTTGGCAGATTGGTATTCCAGTTTAGACTCATTTGTCACGGCAACTGAGAGAAAGCTAGTGCAGCGTGTTGTTCCTTGCCCAAAGTGTCTGCAAGACGCCATATCTGTAGATCCCATGTCTCAAGCTGACATTAGAGAAACTAATGCTTCAAATACTCCTACAGCTGAGGGTGAAAACAATGCAAACACAGTTCAGTCCGATGATAAGAAAAACGGGAAAGAAGCGCAAAAAGAGAAGGGCTTCAAACGCAGGTCATATAAGCATAAGAAGGACATGACAGATGGAGTTCCTGTCGAGAAAGAAGAGGAGGATAAATCCTCTCGAAGAGCGCGCGCGCAGTCTGGACCACGTTCAAGAGCTGCAAGTGCGGAAGACGAAATACCTAAGGAATTGCCAAAGGTTAGTGAACCTGCTGTTAACGGAGGCACAAGATTTGAGCAAAGCAATAAAAGCAAACCCAATTCAACAGATTCGACTTCAGGCTATTCCTCTGAAGGAGACCACAGTCCTCTGCATGCAAGCCCAAATCACAATACCAAACCCTCTGAAACATCATCAGGGGCAAAAGCGGAACCGGCTGGGTGCATTTTTGCTTTTACATTCGAAGAAGGTGTAAAGAGATTAAATTTAACAGGACCGATGTGTTGTAACTTCCACGGTGAAATTCCTATGAAGGAAATATTTCCAGACGTGGTAAGTCTTCCAAATTAGTTAGCTTTTAATAAAAATATCAAGACGTAGGTATAGATTGTGAGCAACGTAGCAAAGCATGTTAAATACAACTTTCGCTCGTTGCCACTTACCGTTCGCTATTTTCTGAGTATCTGATGACATGACAACGATGCTACGGTATCACTTAGTGTAGAGGCCTGATAACTACTGGTAGCGCCACGCTGAGGATAGTGACAGGGAAAGGAACTGATGTTTTGGTTGAGTGACCATTTTGTCTTTTTGTTGAGAACACTTCATTTTAGTAACAGCACAAAATTTGAAGGGAAGAGGTAAGGAGTTACAAGTTATTAGTAGGTATGGGATTGTTTGTAAATATATAAAAGGGGATCGACAACTTGTTCTTCACCACCACCATTAACACCACCACCACCACCACCACCACCATTACCACCACCACAACAACTACTACTACTACTTCTGTCATGAAGTAACTACAACGATGATTAACCTTTTCTCATATATTCAACACAAGATATCTTCTTAAAAACTTACACAACAACATCGATTAATCCTCAACAATTCTAGCTGCAATTCCACTTCTTCTTCACCTCAACATCACGATTTTATTCTGCTTGAAAGCACGTGGCGACGCTATTCCTGGGCACTACTTACATGTGATTTGTCAAAATAGACAATACAACTAACAGGAAGTCATCACATCCCCCCTCCCTAAAGGAAAGCCATTTTTCAAAAGAGTCATTGGTAAACAATTACAAAATGCAAATCAAAACACTTTACAAATAATGACAAACTCCGTAACGATCTGGAGGGCGTCGATTCCTTACGGGACGATCATTGTTACTTTGTCTCTCAGGAGCATAAGGCTCAATAGTTTCTAGCGGACCTTCCACAAAAGCAATATCAATATCGTTCGATAAACGCCTATCATACACTGGCGTTGCGAACTCATCGGAAGATCACAGATTGTCCTCAATGTCAATCAGCTCATCGATCGAATTTTCGACTACTTCAATCGGTTAAAATGAACAACTTTCGTGTCTTTCGAAGCAAGTGACTTGATAGTGCAGTTACCATCAAAAACATAAACAATTTGAAATGGTCCCTTTTATCTCTCCGATAATCCACTGGTAGTGCTATCTTTCAGTAAAACCTGATCCCCGACGCAAAATTTATTTGAGCCTCTGGAGGGAAATGGACTCTTGACCCCTGGTTTACCAAACCAGTGCTCTGACCACTGAGTTGCAAAGGCTTGCTCTCCTGAGAGCACATCTTTAGGCATACCACGTTCATCAGACTACCACTACCACTACCACCACCACCACAACAACACCACCAACAACTACTACTACTTCTACTACTACTACCACCACCAGTACCACTATCACCACCACCACCACAACATCTACTACTACTACCACCATAACTACCACCACCACCACAACAACAACAACAACAACAAGTACTACTCCTACTACTACTACTCCTACTACTCCTACTACTACTACTACTACTACTACTACTACTACTACTACTACTACTACTACTACTACTACTACTACTACTACTACTAGTACTGTTATGAAGTTTCGCTTAAGAAAGATGACTTGTTTGAATATTGTATATTGTTGATTAAAAAGTCAGTGACTCAGTTGTTTGCGGAATTGTGCCACTTCCCGCTTCTCGCGTTTGTCTGATGCCTGTGTTATTTCTTGATGGAGTGCCCGATACCGTGAAAACTTTCCGTACTTTATTCCGTCAGGTTTTCGTAGATTTGCCAGAGGACTTTGTGATTACAGCAGACAGAGTTATCAAAGAGAAATTTCTTGCGGCTGGAAGTTACGGTAGCGTATCGAAGGGAAAGTTAAAATTAACAGACGACTCAACAGTTACGGTGGCCATCAAAGTACCGTACGATACTGATCCTGGAGCAACTGCGAACACTTTTGCGATAAGAGATGCGATGAAAAATAAGCGTTTTATTGAAGGAGCTCTGACGGAAGCCTCAACTACAATGTACAAGTAAGATAATTGTTTCTTGTTGTCACTTTGGGAGAGGGATGTTGCCTGAACGAAGAAACGAATTTTGTGTGACGTTTGAGATGATAATGTAAGTCTCTTTTGTGTCAAAAATAATCGTAATCATTAATATGTTTTTTAAATTATACATTTTTATTTCGACGGAAGATTGATTGATTGATTTATTTAATTTTTTTTATTTATTTATTATTTATTATCTATTTATTTATTTATTTATTATTTATTTATTTATTTATTTAGGTGTGCATTATACAATAAACTATTTTAATTCGTAACGTATTTCGATAAATTTTAGTGTTTAATATAGGATTTAGTATTCCATGGTGCAAGTGGAAATGAAGTAAGGAGTATGATGGCCGATAGGATCATTCAGAATTTATTCTTGCTGTATTTCGCAAGGACCACCTTTAGAATTTGTGGAGTGAACAGTCGGCCACCTTTCGTGAGACCACAGGGCGTATGTTGTAAGGCTAGGAAGTTCAGAACCCATGTTTTGAGCTGCTTTTTTAGTATTTCATTCGTGGAGATACCGTATGTATACACTTGTGAAGTTCATTTATTCCGTTCAGTACTTCAGCCGATTCTTTGAACGTGAGGGATTACCATTTGGCGCCACCAACAACGAATAATCAAGTGGTTTTTTAAGAATATACACTGTTTGTTTCTTAATTGCGTAATGTCTTCCTAAGTACTAGCACTTAGAACCTGTAACTATATATTCGTGCTGGGATAAAATCATACATATAAATATAGATGTAGATAGATAGAGGAAGTTTTTAAACTACTTCAAGCTTCACGCATGTTGGTGACCGAAAATATAACTGAATCTGGAAAATAAGCCGCGAATGTGTGGGTCCCGGGTTCGAATCCCAGTGGTAACACTTTCACTTTTCTCTAGTATCTCTTCAGTACGTATAGGCTCTAGGTGATACACGGTCCGATACTGACTCTCTTTGACACTAGCTCTGACCGCTTGTGAAGTCAGATCACCCTGTTGGTTTCTCCATAAAGTACATCTTTTTAATAGTATGCTGGCTGCAGATATACCCAATTCTTGTGTATTTTGGCACTTTTTTTACCATTGGCTATTTAGTCCTTATATATCCCGAACTAAGTTTGCTTCTGATATTCGTACATATGTACGTATGTACTCTACCACTAGCCAAGTTGGTTCCCGACATATGACAACTACTACCCAACACTACAGATGTACAGAAGCAAAACCAGTCATTTAAACTTCTGCTAGTCACACTTAGTATGTAAGATCCCCTAGTAATATCCTAGAGGCCTGCATGTATACGTTTTGATCAATGTAATTGCTACCTTTGTGTTGTGTTTTCGTTATTTCGGGTTAATTGGTTCTTATCCTCACCGCTTTGTGTGCAGATACATTTATACTGTACTTCAATATTTTTCATATTGACGTGTTTGTGTTTGTGTTTGTGCTTGTGTTTCCCAATATTTAATGTATTGATATGTATATCTTACACCACACCTCTTCTTTTCTTTATTTATTACTGAATGACTAATTATTTTTTCATCTCCCTTATACTTGTATTGATATTCTCATCCCCCTTACTTTGGGTATTTGCTCGTTTCCAGCTCTTTTTGACTGATTTTGGACGTTAACAATAGCACGGCCTCGTTTGAATGTACCATGTTGTAGTTCGTGTTTTGATCTGTACCTTGCGTTCGATAGTAATATGTCTAATAGACCTGTGGAAGTCAGAGAAAGACGAATTTATGACCAAATATATTTCCTTTAAGTTGTAGTCTCTTTTAATACTTGTCAGTGTTTTTACCACCTTATTTGAAATGTTGGCAGTCAGCTTTGAAGAAAATATTAGTACCTTCAAAGTCCATACGCCCTACTTTAGCTAATGGATGCCCCCTTTTTACGCAGTCGTCACCCCTGCCGCTCAATTGCTCTTGGTACGGAGCTAATATGATTTACGAACGAGATCAAGGAAAAGTTCAATTATTCTGTGGTTGCACATGTCTCAAGCTCTTTAACTACAATTTTCCTTTTCTGTTTACTGATAGGAGTATCCGACAAGAGCTGTCAATTTTGGTTCCAGTCAAACATGATCACATCATCAAGCTTCTGGGCGTTTCATTGTCACCACTTGCCATGGTCATTGAATTTGCACCTCTTGGTAGCTTAGATCAGAGGCTTAGAGATTACAAAAGAGCTGGAAGGAAGCTTGACCCGTATGTGATTCAGAAGTGTTGCGTTCAGGTAACGTCTGCCCCTATACATTCCATTTACATTCTACAGTTGCAGTGCTTCAAGGATGTTGTGGGAGAGTGGTTTAAGAGCTGAATCTGAAATGCTGCAACATATTTCAATCATAGCTTTATATGGCTTTTGCAACGTATCTTCATTGTCGTGTTACTAATGGGGTCAACTCATAAGTTTCCCTGGATAGATTTGGCATTTGTTTGGAATCACTCTTAATGCCATGCGCTGGCCAATGCCGAAATTTTGCAGATAGGGCTATTGTCTGTGGCATGCTCATCCTTTTTTTTAATTGAAATTGGTCAGGTAGGCATCGCAGCTTATAGAACAGCTGACCAATCTTACGTGGGAATCGATTGATATTCTAATAATGTAGTTCCATGTAGTTTCGAAGTCTGTTATATACTGCAACTCGTGTAATTTTATTAATTATTTGTGGGAGTGCTGATTCTGATTCTGGGAATTCTTGTTAAGGTTATTACATACTCATGATTGTGCAGTCTGGAGGTCACTAAACTACGGCACGCCGGCTATATTCTGCCGCCGGCTGCACTTAACAATGACAAGTTGTTAGAAATTTTTATATTTATTTACATTCAATATGTTTTTAAGTAAAGGGTCGCACTATTCAATATCTTTTAAAGTAAAGGGTAGCACTATTCAATATCTTTTAAAGTAAAGGGTCGCACTTCCAACAGCGAAAAAGTGCGGTCACGAGTACTAGTTCCTAGAAGTTAAATAGCGCGGGAAGGTCCGCCATGTTACTTAAAATTTTTATAAACTTTACTTGATGGAGAGCGAAATGGCGTTCAACTACTGACCGCGCTTTGAGAAGGAAGATGCTCCACCGAGTTTGTTAAGAGATCAGTGGTGGAAAGTGGTTGCCAAAACCTCACGCTTGAGGGATTGTGACCGAACATTGCCACTGAAAAGATTTATGGGAGCTAAATACGCTGCCCCAATGGAAGACGCAGTGACAGGATGAGTAGACTTGCAACATTTAGGTCGTAAGTATCTGTAATTATTTTCTAGGTCCGTAGCCTATTAATGATCATACCGTATGAACGTGGTTTAAAAAGTAGTACCGCAAAGAGCGATGAAAGTACCATTTTGATGGGCGATATCATTATTTATAGCTCATATATGTTCATGTAACGTGTACATACCCATTTGATTTGATGCTAGAATGTGATAAGGGGTCCACGAAGGAGGTCTACTAGAAGAAGCTATTTATGGGATAGCTATATATTCTTTGATGCCTTGAACTTTTCCAACTCCCTCTCTCTCTCATACACAGTATAAAGTGAAGCAACTGGCAGACTTCTTTTCCTAGATATCATGGTAGAACGCCAAAACGACACATTTATCCACGGATCTTTACACACGCTGGGACTCCTCTAGTTCTAAGTCGTATAAAATCAGTTTGATTAAATGCTTGGTCAATAGAGCACTACGCAACTCTGAAGAAGGGCGGCATGAAAAAGCTTTCAGTTGCCCAATGAACGCGTTGTTCCTTGCCTGTATCAGGTTCTGTACCACGAATTATTTTCGGGATAAAATTTTCTGTCAGCGACACAATAATGTGCTGATCGACACAAATTCATTCAATTAAGGTGTCGCTAGGATGTTATTGTGCTTATTAGCGCTAGAGGGGGTTTGCTTCTCACTTATGTTTAATTGCTATGTGGAAACTTCCTAAGGCAGTCTGCTTTTTTAGCATTTCGTTTTGGTATTTTAGGTGGCACAGGCTTTGAGGTATCTGCATCACCATAACATCATCTACCGTGATCTCAAATCCGAAAATGTGCTTGTTTGGTCATTCCCTGAACCAAGCGTAAAAGTGCCGATCTATCATCAAGTGGACCTGAAACTAGCGGACTATGGAATAAGTCGAGCGGTGGCCATCAGTGGAACCAAAGGATTGGGAGGAACCTCCGGCTTCATGGCGCCAGAGATAGTGTATTATTACGGGAAAGAAAGTTACACGCTTAAGGTAAGACCACTACTGTATTGAATTGAAACCCTGTTAAAACTACTTTCAGTGGTTTCAGGAGCTATCCGTCCGCAGAAGCTATAACTCTATGAAAACTGCCTGATTAGGAACTCACAACCGTGGCATCTATTTAAGAAAAGAATAAGGCGGGAGTTGTCCAGACTTAGAGTTACAGGATCACATTATTCGTTGACGGTACAGAGCCATGAAACTGCACGCAGTAGCGAATCCATCTTAATACTTAATCCTCAGAGTACAAAACCGTCAGAATATGAAATTGAAAAGGGAATCAATAAAACTTATACCAACTGTGTTTTCAAATTGCCAATCAGAACTCCGAGTATCAGATTGGCGTCGTTTTGACCAATCAGTGCCCGTGAAGCTGAATGGTTAACCGAATAGGCCCTATAAGAAGACAAATTTGGCTACAGAGCCACGGTTTTCATTCTTTAATGTGGACGGATTCTAGAACGGCCAAGTGAACAGAAGACCTATTATACAGAAGCGGTCATCCGTATACATTTTCGTACTGTCTGGGTTTTCAATTCCCTTTTTAATGTCATATTCTGACTATTTTGTACTTTGGGAAGTGTAAGACGAGAAAAACGTTTAAGTACTAAAATGGATAGCATTACTGTTGTTGTTCTTTTTGTTGTCGTTCGTGTTGCTGATATTTTGTTTTCCTGTGATTTGAAGCGAATTTATGAACTATTACCACACCTTAGTTTTCATCGTGTTGTTAAGTTAAGTTAATATATGTGGCAAATCGTGGCTATCCATTCTAAATTGTTGCATTTTAAGTATTCTCGTGGGAAGTATTTCCTGCTTTGTAGCTTTAAAGAAGAGATGCAAGGTGAAATTTTTGTTTAGTTTCTACACATCTGCATCAATTATGTTGTCTTCAAGTGGTCTTCAAAGTGCGATGTACTGAATAGTACTAATAGATCATGTCAACACTGAAAACTATGTAAGACACTTTCATCTTTATTTGATGATGAATATAAGAACCCAGCAAAGAGAGTGTAGTAAGACCATAGCGGCAAAGAATCGATCCAAATTTGACGAACATACATAATTTTCGATGCATCTCACATCATTATCAAAGAATACCATAACAACGTAACGTAGCACACTTTAAGCCAAAACGCAATACAATACAACAGTATAGCCAAAACGTAATGG
>JAAAKL020013644.1:0-12354 GCA_010016065.2 Carybdea cf. marsupialis auct. non (Linnaeus, 1758) | reverse complement strand
TGACGATTTTGTACTCTGAGGATTGTCAGACGAAAAAAGCTTTTCAGTACTAAAATGTTTTCGCTATTTCGTGCAGTGGAACTAAATGTATGCGTATAAAGTATATGAGACGTGGGGATTAAAAAACGTTGTTGCAAATAACTCCTGTTTGAGTGACTCGCTTTCGTTCATCCGTGTTTTGAAAAATACATAAGTTGCAACGAAAATCATCTTGCTGACAAAGGACAGGCTTCCAGAGCACCACATCAAAGAGAGATGGTGTTTTGCTAATACAGTAACGGAATACACATGACAGTCGTCGGTGAAAAACTGGTTTTCAATCAAATGTTGGTTGGTTGTTGAGTAATTTTTCAGGGATATGAAATTTATTTTGCAAACACAAGTATGTGAAAATTCTACAACTGTTTTTCTACTGTTTGCTTATTACAGCTGGCACATGTTGTGTGATTCTGTCTTGTCCTCTATGCGACATACTTCCCACGTCCTCACGACCACAGCTGCAAGTGAATTTATGAATTTAAAATTTATGAATTTCTTTGTGTGTGATGGTAATCATGTTCTCTTTGGTTGCGGGCATCATTTTGTAGGTGGGATGCACAACACGCGGTATCGCCGTGGGTTATGTTTTAGTCATAGCTATATTCGTTGTCTTTTGATTGACGATTGATGATTGATGACATATACAGGTGTCATTTGCAACAACATCTTTCAATCCTATCATTTTCTAGAAGCTCTGAGAAATAAAAGGGTAGTTCTTCCCTCAATCTAGGTAACTCCTCTGACCTGTGTCGGGTAAAAATGTTTAGCAAGATGAATCAGTTAGCTACGGTAATTTGCAAGTTTCTTACCAGTAATCAATTCTTTGAAACAAGAGATGTTTGAGTTCCTTTATCATGTTCTCTTCTATACGCCGAAAAATGAAATTTGTTGTAACTCCCATGTACAAAAATCAAGACATTTATATTGTAACAGAGGTTTCTTAAGTGAAGATGTAAATTCCTCTGTATTGCTCTTCTGCACTTAAACGAAAGGATGTTGAAGGTTAATGCCCTGCTACAACGAGGAGAACGTCTGTCTGTATGTATAACCTGTAAAAAGCTCTGATTTTTAACCCTGCAATCAGTAGAAATGCCTTCAGTTGTCTCGGGGGATATTTTGACTTATTTTTCTTATAAATATTTCCTGGTCTTTGTCAAGTTTGTTTATGACCGTCAAGGTTGTGATGCTATTGCAGCACGTGTTTCATGTGGTAGATCATACGTCTTTGCTTAAAAATTACAATATTCCTATCTACTACTTTTATAGTGAAGAGTAAAGCTTTTGATAGAACGCTGATATAAACACATTTTCACATTGAAATACTAGTGATACTCACTATACTAGCTAAAAGTGTAAAAAGACCATCTTTACTATTTACACCTCAAGCTTATGAGAAATAATGTTGTAGAGGACAAAGTTCTAAAAACATAACGTACTTAAATCTGCAGTTTTGGATTGTCATTTAAAGTACTTGGTAAGGGAGAATCGTTCTAAAATATATTTTTTATAAGATAAAGAAATGGAAAGTTATATATACCATGGGAAGAAATCAACTATGTATTCCTTGGAATAACGAAAGCAATGTATGAGGAAAGACAGTTTTGGAAAGGTGGAGTATATCCTGAAAAACCTAAATCAAGAATGAAAATCAGGGGGAAGCTCTTTAATTGAATACGTACTACCAGTGATAACAAAGAGATGCTAGACATGTGAAACTTGACGAGCCAATGTGAACTTCTGGCAGCGAATCAAAGGAAGACGGAATGTATTATCCTGTGTGCCACCCTACGTGATAGAAAGAAGGAGTGCGGGCTCTCAATGTTGCGGTCAAAACCTCAAAATATAAGTGGGCAGGACGCGTTGCCAGATAAGGCGATAACATATGGATAATCAGTTCAACATATGGACACACCGTCAATAAAGAAAACCAAGAAAGTGACCACGAACAGTATGGAGGGATGATCTGATACGCCAAATGGGTCATTGTTGGCAGAGGATAGCATAAGACAGAAGAAGGTGGTCTATTTCCAGGGAGGGGTTCCTCAGGTGAGTGAAATAACCCTTATTGATGATGATGATATGATACACATAAAAGAGAAAAATCAGAAAATTCAGAGCATAGTGTTGTGAAAAGAAAGTTTTTCAAAAGTATATTGAAAGTCTTCTAGATATTTTCGAAAATGTCAGCTTTAGGACAAGAAGCAAGAAAACCTTAACATGATATTTTCAATAGTGGAGTTATTCAAACTCTGATTTCGGCCAACAAGCCTTAAGGGAGATTATCTGATGAAGAAGACATGTTGAATATTATCAACAGCTTCAAAGTTAAGACTGCCTCAAAATTTTTTGACAAGTTGCAAAAGTTGTGCATTATTATTAATTTAGATCTTGTTAATTATAGCATACAGATTGATAGTTGTATGTCTTTTACCTGACTAACCTTCTGTGTGGATAAATATTGCCGTGAATATAAGAAAACATTGAATGTTAGTTGGGTTACTAAAATGGCCTCTATCTCAAATAATACAGAGGTTCAACTTCAAAACACGATGTTATTGAACTTTGTAGCTACAATTTCGGACAATGAAATACGAAAGTTTCCCAAACCCCTGTTCTAATACATTGTTAAGTTTGAAAACGAGCAATCTGGGCACTTTCATGGCAGACCTCCGTGCTGATTAGCGGGGAAGTCTAGAAAACAAATAATACCACACCTGGACACCCCTTTCAAGTGCCTTGACTGATTTGCTCCATTTTCACCGAAATTTAGCGAAAGTATATTTTCTATTAGTCCAGGATTGTAATCTACCGTGATGCAAAAAAAGCAACATCTTCTCATGATTAAACTTCATAACAATTTTATTCCTTTGCCAATTTTACTTTCATAGACATGTCGACTTTTATGTGCTTTGAACACGCGATGATAAAGACAAACATGTGATGTTGGCAAGTTTGTTATTCGTCTTTCTATATACATCTAAGCAACATCCTGACATGACTGTTATTGACAATAAAATAAGTAGCATCATATCATAATATTGTCTCAGTCACTAAAGAGCATTCGTAAATTGTTATAGTACTTCATGGAAAGAGAACTAGTAGGTACCGAGAACGTTAATACGTAGCAGCTGAGCATATTCCTCTACATTTGTTTCTTGAAAATTAATTGTGCTTAAGAGAACTTTGCTTCTTGTCACTCCATGTGATACTCCTCACCAAAAGAAAGTATTTTTCTGTGAACCACATCGATATGCACTGAACTGGAGGAAAAGCAAGGATATCAATTCCCTTGGTTTTACCAGACAAACTAAAAGGTAACTCTTCCATTTGTATCCTCGACAAAACATTACCACCATCAACTAGTAACAAATTCTGCTCTGCCCGCTAATTTATTGTGATTACTGGCCCCTATGAGGGAAAACCTTTGTAACTAGAATTTAATTAGTGTAACAGTAATATTAATAGTAAAAGCAATTAAATTACTGTTTTTGATTTAAAGTATTCACTATTTCGTTTTGCCATAACTCGCCTTAAATTTATCCAATAAAAACATCCAAGAGGTGCATATTTTAGTAGATGAACTTACAATAGATTGGGATTTCTCAAACCCTCAATGTTGGTATTTTAATTCTAAAACGCACTCTTTTCTGTTTATTAGTCATCCTGCAAAGTGCGTTAGTCATAGTCATACATTTGCTTTGGTAACTTTCTCTGAGCTCTGTTACGCGCTTTGCGATCTATACGTCGACCAAGTTAAAATTGTCTCATGTGATAAATCTCTACATATCAATAGTCTGAGATTGTATTACTATTTTGTTGATGTCAATGAACATGTTTGATGTTCAGGATCAATTCGCAAAAATCAAAACAGAAATTTTGAGGACTTTGATTTCTGTTATTAACGATTTTCAGTGAGTTTTCACCTAATCTTTTTGCGCTGAGAAAACGTGAAGGATAACTTAAATAAAAAATTACCTGCAGCAGACTCAAGAAAGTCAATATGTATTATAAGGCGTATTTAGTTCATAAAAACGTAACTTTACTACAGTGAGCAAATTATACCTAAGTAATTAATACAGAGAAGTTGTATAAACCTAACGTAGGAACATCATTATTTGAGTGTGTTGTAGTTTAACGATTGATGAAACTATTCTGCTACAGATACATTTCCAGTAGTTTCAAATGTACATTGATAAGCAAAAGTAGCATAATATTATAAAAAAATGATGTTAGTAGAAACTATTTCATAATAACGTTGTTAATCAGCGACAGCAGCTAATATCAACAATGTAAATATTTTTGGCAGGTAATTAGAAAATGTTTCTAAACAAAAATTGGAATTCTTGATCAAATGACAAACCACCTTCCTTCTCTTGAAAAGTAAGGAATTCTGGGATCTGATTACTGGACCTTCGCTCATAGATGGAAAATTAAGTTCATTTTCGTAAACTAGTATAAACAATTGATTAAAAATGAGCATAAACTAAGAGCAATATGTCTGGTTTGTTACAAAAAATATAAAGTCAAATTGTTGTACACTTGGATTATTGTTAAGAAAATATTTAAAGTCGAAGTTCTTGAATTAAATATTGCATTTGGCTCAATTTTCAGCTGTCAACACAACTTATTGACTTTTTGTGAAACTGCACGTAGCCTATCGAGTGGCTAAGTAACTGATGTAAGTGAACAGTTTCATCTTATAGCCTACCCATTGTTTATTCTCGTACAACAGGAAAATAAACCGCTTCTTGAAATGATGCTTTTGGTAAAGGCTCCTGCTGTCATTATTTTACTGATTACTGTTTGCTCAGTCAAAAGTATTGCTTCATTCATGTATGAATCTCTACTGAACTGGAGGTTAGGACTGAACAATGTTAAAGATCCATTTAATGAATTTACGAGTATCCGTATAGACTCCAAATTTAAAGGGGAAGGCACATCCGTTCCCCCAACTTGAAATTCCATATAGTTTATTTTTTCCGTCGGGTCCTTTGCAAGTCAGAGGTCCACCACCATCTCCTTGGCAACTGTCTACACCACCTTCATCTCTCCCAGCGCATATCATATTTTTCTTGATCCTGCCATTGTATGCTCTGGTTGAATTGCAACTGGCAACGCTGACGAAAGCTGGCCTAACGTGGATCAATGGAACTGATGGTTTCCCTAAGAAACGACGAGTACCCCATCCTGCAGTAGAACAAATTGTGCCGGGTGACACTTGGTCATCTATGTTAGCCAGGCAAATCGAATTCACCTTATCGTTAAATGTAACTTGACTGTTTAGCTGTACCAATGCAATGTCGTTCTCGCGAGTAACTGGATTGTAAGAAGGGTGCATAAAAATGTTCTGTACAGAAGATGTTTGTTTATTAGGATTTGTAGAAGACAAATCTACCTCTCCAACTACAACGTCCCAAAATGACGGAATAGGAAACCTAGGAAGAAAAAAGAAAGCACTACGTAATTTATGAAGCAGATACATAACATAAGATGAAGCAAAATATCTAAATACGCTAATCTTCTAATCAATGATTGACAATGATCTGATTGATCTATCACACACAGCATAAAAGTTACACATAGTACTTTTCAACAAACAAATTTTAATGGAACCAAGTGAATATTTTTGGGCATGGAGTAATTAAGTTGATGAAGTAACATTGAAGATAAACATTTTATGGATATTTTAGTGTTAAAATAATTGCTGTATGTAATATTTCCCACTCGAAGGTTTTAAAATACCATGATAAACTAATGAATACCTAGGATAGTTTCCTTTTAAAGAAAGATTGAATATTGCTTTCTGTTGCAGATGTTATTCGTTATACTCTTAAACACAGTGAGTCCAAAGCAGTATGCTAGTCTCTTGTTCCCCTAAACAGTGACCAGTACTTAAAATTCTTGGACGACATAAGATGATGCTAATGATTTTATTTAGACTTGGTGACATTTCTTGTTTTACTTCAATTTTTTCACCTGGACGGCACACATTACTGACAGCATGGGCTCTGTGCAATACTTTAATGTCAGATACGCTGCCCGTATACTATCAGCGGTACATCCGTGTTATTTTAGATTCACGCAGTATCTTCCAAAACAAATGTTTAAAACAATTCATAACTTAACATTTAATTGTACAACAGTTACTATATATTTCTACACATATCTGCTGTCGAAGATGTAAATAACTGTTAAATATTTCCAGGAAAATCAGTACGACGAGTTTGGACACGAAAACTTGGCCGGGCGAGTATGCAAGGAAAGGATCACAATTTTTGATACTTTCCTGATAGCGATTATTTGATGCGTAATTCAATTTGTAACAATAATAACTCTATTATGCCATTGTTTTCGAATTGAGGACGCCAATAATATCTCAATTGAGAATATGACAGAAATGCCACACTACTTTAATGATTTAGTTTACGGAATTATGTCAGCACACACGCACGTACACGAATAGAAAAACAAACACACATACAAACATACACACCATGCACTTTACAATCTAGGTCGTGTTTAAAGTGCAGAAAATTCACACGTTTTCTTAGAATCTTAACCTTACGCTTTCAAAAGAAAGTCGTAACTCCTTCTTAATTTTGAGCATACCTTTCAAAGCAGTGAGCTGCTGTTATCAGCCAGCTTTTTGTTATTAAGGATCCTCCACAATAGGCTCTACCAATGCCACTGCTCAGTGCAACTACCCACGGCAAGGAACCACTTGGAGCCTCTGCTCTTCCATCAACAAACGTAGTTTCTATCTTGGCTTTGGTTATTCCGCACGCATCTGCAGATTGATACAAAATCATTAATGACAATATATAATTTGACCCCTTTCCAGTTATATTAAGCTTATATTTGGCTTTTTCATGTAAATATTGTTTCTGAAGCCTCTGCTTGTATATGTAAGCCTTAATTTTAAAACAAAACATAAGCTTTGGAACATTGGTGTCCTTACACAGTAATTTGGAATTCAACTTTCTAAGTTGTTTTGTTTGTTTATTATGAATCCATGCATATGTTTTATATTCCTCATAGACGTCGGCTCCTTCCTAAGTGATTTATTGATCCTTTGTCAAAGATATACTGCTGAACAGTTTTATCGTAAATATCGTAAACAAGGAGTGGTCTGTTCAAAATTATCAGTGGCTCAGTTTGCTAATCGCTAGTCTTGTCTAAGTTCCTATTGCTGAGATTGCATTTATATGTAGAAAGAAAAGCTTTCATCTTAAAAGTACACTTAAATTCTAGCTTCTTTGTCCAGTAAGTAATTGTCAACGTCCAAGACTAGCAGTTTGTTACTTGAAAGTAGAACGAAACTTACAGCGAAAACGAAGAATCAAATTACGACGTTAACTGTACTTGAAGCCAATCTTTTGACGAAGACTGAATTGTAGAAAGGTCAATTATAGTTACCTCCACTATTTTAATAAGCAATAAGCATCAGTAATCAAGAAAGTATGATACTGTTAAATTTGGTTAGAGCCAGTGTGTGTTTTCTTCAAATCTACTGTGATGTCGTTTGCTTCAGGTTTTTCCTGAATAAATTTCTAATTCGAGTCACATGGTGCAGAGAGACTGGTCTACAAAATTGCGTAGAGATTGCTGCTGATGTACTCCGGTTAAGTCCTTGGAGCAAATTTGGCGACAAGAGAAATAGATCATGTTATCAACGGGGGTCACCTAGCTCAGTTGGTAGAGGGCACGACGCGAATTTGTGGGTCACGGACTTGAAAACCTGAAATTTATAATTTGTAAATTTTAGTCGTAATTGTTTAAATACACTTCTTGTGACCATAACATGGTATTATGATATGTTACACAATTTAAATATATATCAATTAAAATATTGTAAAATATTAACTGATAAGGAAAGCAGTTCAAACCTCCCACTCTATGAAACAACTGTGGTACACAAAGCTTTTTCCAGACACGTTTGCCTCTTATTACAGGAAATGTGACCTATAACTTACTGCAGCTTACAATTCAGTTGTATTATTATGTGAGGCTGTTAATATAGGAAATTTGATCTCTAAAACAATATGCTAATAGCTTTCTGAACAAACTCTAGTCTATCATATGTCTTAAATAAAGAACCATTTTCCATTCTAGCTGTACTTCTTGACGTACCATTATTAATACCGTTTGGTGATATACCATCTTTCATTGATTTCCATGACAAGCGAATCCTGGCCTTTGATGTAGCTTTATCTTTGATCTTTACGTAAGAAACTCGTAAGATTCCAGTGAATGTGGTTAACTGTCTGGGCAAGACATTGCCACATACTCGTACAAGGACTGGCGCGGAGTTTGTATAGCCTTCTCGCACTTCTAAGTATTCAACGTCACAATTTGGCCCTGACGCAAGCTCTGTCACTAGGAATGAGAGTGTGATTTTAACTCCAGCTGTTCTTTTAATTGTCCAAGTGCAGTTTCTTGCTCCATTTGACATAGCGATATTTCCAGACTCCCGCCATAGAACTGCATCACATGGTGTATCTGGCGGACATAAGAAAAAGTGGAAGCCAAGTCACACTGGATCGATAATCATGATCAAAGAGATGAGACATGTACAACATAATACAATGCTTGCTAGAATTCTTCGATTTGAATTGAAAAGTACTGAGATAACAATGCTAAGCAGATCTCCAACCATCATATACCGGGATGTACTACTTTTGTAGAGAAAACTTTTTACAATTTACTAGATTATCATATAGCCTTGAGCAAGCTGAATTTTAGTTTCCTACTACGTTTTAAATTGTTCTTCAATGAAAATGATAAAATTTATGAAGTCGTTTACGTTTAGTTAAAAATGCATCGCTTATCTATAGTTACCATTCATTAACTCTTCAATGGCCAGAATTCCTTCACAAATAGAAAGTAAAAGACCCTTACGATTATCGAATGTACTAAAGACTCATGAGGAGTAAAGATTCGTTAATGTCTACAAAGACTAATGATAACCTGGACGTTGGTAGAACGCCATATAGGGACAAGGGTGGTCGAGTAATTAAAGCATTGGATTAATAATGCAAGGATTACGAGATTGACAGGCCTTGGCTCTATTTTCTGTGACAACTATGTGACAACTATCCTTCTAGCCTAGTGTACCAGGAAAACACTATTCAAAGTATACCCACATTTCGGGAGTAAATGTGGGTTATAAAACACTTTGAGTATAGAAAGAGTGCTATATGTATATATACACTGCCATTGCTTTGGTAAAGAGAAAATCATGTTCAAGCGAATATTCTTTGTTTTCATTAATAGTGACATTATGTTCAACCCTTGATATATACGAGTCTGCAGAAAAGTTTGAGTTATACAAAGTTCAAGTTATTGAAAAGACTTTTGAAAGCAAAAAGTTATTATTTACTTGTTTCTTTGTCCACTGTATCTTGCACAAAAAGAGAAGAAACGAGCAACAGGCTGCTTTTCCTAGAACTAATCCGCAATCAGCACAATTTCAAATTGTCCAACGTCTCTTTTATAAGGGTATCATCAATTTTCTGGTAAATCGCACAGCTTTGGCTTGTTTTCTAGCCAGGGTGATAAGATGTACCTGTGAGCTTTGTAATTAGCTGTCACGGAATAGTTTTACCTTACATTTTCCGTTCTTTCAAGGCGCTAAGTATCTCAACTGCAAATTTACGTTGAAGTTTATTTTTAAGGTGGCATGCTGACACGACACAATGTCTTGCAATTTTTTCTTTTAAGTAATCTGAAACCAAAGATCTTGCTAGTGGGCTTACTGAAAGATCAAGATAATCAGAGATTGTTTTGATACGTCCAAAAACTCAAGATATTTAAATCGAGATGAGATCGAGATGAGATTAAAGGGAAGCAGATGAAAGGATACACAGGATAGCATAGAGCTTGACTTATCGAGTATTTGGAATGAAATGATGCAAATTTAAATGCAGATTATGGCTTTTTTACGAGTTTAATCAATAGTTTTTCTCATCTATTACCTCTCAGTTCGATAATAATAACTATTGATTATTTTTGTTGAATTGCTCTGATAGGTAAAACGGGCACCTACAGCTTCAGTTGCAGCATCAGATTTGTTTTAAATATTGTAGTGTTGGTGGACTCTATAATCATAGGGCGCCCATCTGTCCACAATCGTTCATAGATTTTTGTGAGTTGAACTGAGTTACAAAAAACATACAACGCAGCTCTAAAATGTGTTCTGTATAAGACATTTTAATTATTGCTTTGTTGTGCATTGTACTATTTATCTGCAGTCTCGATTGACCTTTTGACTCACTTTGCAAATAACCGACTTCATAAAATTCACAATGTTATCTAACCATTCAAATTAACTGAAACAAAGTAATTAATCAGAATAATTATCAAAAGTACTGGCACCCTAAGTAAATTTAATGCCATCACATTCCCAATGAATGCCTAGAAAAACTAATTGTTAACTGACAACAAAAGTAAAAATCCCTACGGTTTTATGCATGCAATATATACCAAAGATAAAACAGTTACTACATAGAAGTACTAGCAGGAAAATTTGGTGAAATGTTTCACTTCAGCGTTCAGCCAAATAATACTGCAATGTTGGCGAGGTAAACAGTTTTCCAACGCCATAAATTCTTGTAAAATCAGCGGGGTCACGGTGTCTGTTTCATCACTGTTAACATAACTGATAAGCCATAAAAGTTGATGACCGCTTTTTAATTCAGACATTTACTAACATCTGGAATACAGCAAACATTTATCAAAACGCTAAGACATTGAATCACGTCTTGTATTGCAAGTTGCGTGGTTGCATGTGCTTCACTTGCCTCTGGCACTGATTCACACCAAGAGACATTATAAAATGTCAATATAACTAAACAAATTACCTGGAATCTTCGATGATGTTGGTGACACTTTTCCCTCCTCATTCGTTGCTTCCCAAATCAACTTGAATCCTCTTGTGTTGGTAGCAGCATCTGATAGGTATCCTATCAATGCTTGGTTTCCTGTAGTTATGATTGGTTTCGGGGTATAAGAACCGCAGAATAACCCTGGTAGAAGTAAAAATGAACGAGGCTAGTATCAACAGAATGGTAGGATGCAGCCTTGTACCTCTATCGCCATCTCGAAGAAAGTTGTGAAACGTGGACTTTATCAAAGAAGCTGTCAAAATGCTAAAGGCAGCCAAAATGTGCGTCATTAGTAACAACCATTATTTCGTATGTAACAAAATGATACAGTGATGGGTCTCGGCAAGCAGCAGGGAATGAGAGGATAAAACAACAAATCATCTTTCATTTTTACGTTATGTTACACTCGTATAACAAAGCTCTGAGTAGAGAATATAAAATATTTTAGAAAATATTTAATGTAAGACATGTTATAATCCTACGTGGAACTTTTAATCATTTTCCTGAAGGACATTTTGCTAGTCATAAATAATATCTGGACAGTTTTCGGTGGTAAAAACAACATGAAAACATTTTCATGTTTCAACTATTTCCTTTAAACATGCATCTGAAGTCATGATAAAAGGTGTAAATTACGGAGTTCATAGCTTTATAGTGCTAAGTCATACATTTGTTGTCATCGAAAAGAGAGTATTTAAAATTGTAAAGTTTGAAGAGAGACTATAGAAAAGGTGAAAATGTTACCACCGGAGTGATGTGTAAATCGATAGATAGATAGAAAAATAGAATGATAAATAGATTGATTGATTAATAGATAGATAAATACATGCATACATGCAAACATACATACAAACATTCATACATACATACATTCATACATACATACATACATACATACATACAGATTGCAGTTCTGTAGATTGAGTATTTCGCTCCCTAGCTTACGTTAGGTTAAGCACTCTCTGCTTGAGACAGTACTGTTGCTGTTGCTGATGCTTTACTCACTGTGCTTGCGCAGTTTGAGCATTATGGCATGGTACCGTATGGTTACAAAGATAGAATTCAGTCTCAACGCTCTGTTCTGCACGGAAGGGCTCACAAAGGGCGAAACAATTCTGTCTGCAGATTGAGTACATACATACATAAATACAAGAGACAGATGAGGACACAAAAATGATTGAATACGGCGCTTATGGGATTACGCCGGCAGTATCTCGCACCAAAGCTATGTATCTAGATATATGACATATATATGGCAAAGCAGATGAATATAGTTCAATAAATAAGATAAGAAATAAGAATTAGATAAGAAAAGTAGATAACAGCCAGTAATTGTTACAGAAGAGCACATATATATAGAGCACATCATCGTAAATACTGACCTATTTCATTACTTGACATATCTTTTCCGTCGTGAATTTGAACGTATCCG